>JAODAL010068565.1:0-16747 GCA_025379985.1 Phyllomedusa bahiana
TTCCCTCCCAGAGGTTTGCCCCATTAACCCATGTGCCACGCCTTTTTTTATCAATCAAAAGCACACTTCGTTCACCCAAAACCCCATCTTCGCTTTTTTTAAAACCGAAGTTTTCCTAAATTCTAAACAAAAACCATTTCTTTAGAATCAATTCGCCCTCTCTACCCTGATACTAAAGGGGGCCCGACTCAAAGGGAGGCCCTGACTACTAAGGGGGGCCCTGACTACAAAAGGGGGGGCCCGACACTAAAGGGGCCCTTTGACACTAAGGGGGGCCCTGATTACTAAAGGGGGGCCCTAACTACTAATGGGGGCCCTGACTACAAAGGGGGTCCCTGACTACTAAAGGGGGCCATGACTACTAAAAGGGGGCCCTGACTAAAAAGGGGGACCAGGCTATATAAAGGGGGCCCGACACTAAAGGGGGGCCCTACTAATAAAGGGGGCCCTGGCTACATAAAGGGGGCCCGACTCTAAAGTGGGCCCGGCTACAAAAGGGGGGGGCCCGGGCTCATAAAGGGGGGCCGACTATAAAGGGGGCGGGGCTACTAAAGGGGCCCTGACTAACAAGGGGGTCCTGACTACAAAAAGGGGGGCCCGGCACATAAAGGGTGCCCTACAACTAAGGGGCCCGGGCTTCAAAAAGGGGGGCCCGGGCTACCAAAAGGGGGGCCCTGGCACCAAAACCCAAGGGGGGCCCGACACCTACACACACTAAAGGGGGGGGGGGCTGACTTCCTGTATACAACAAAAGGGAGGCCTTAACGCCTTATAACTACTAAAGGAACCCCTGACTGCCGTTACCCCTAAAGGAGACCCTAACCCCTGTTATTACCTAAAGAAATACCCCAACTGCCTTATACTACTAAGGAGCCTTAACGCCTGTAAATAAAAAAGGGAGCCCCTAACTGTGTAAACACCAAAAGGAGGCCCAAACTGCCTGATACTACTTCAAGGAAGCACTAACTGGCTGTATACTACATAAGGGGGGGCCCCAACTGCTTTTGCAGCCTATAAAAAGGGGACCCTAACTACTACAGTTACCAAAACGGGGGAAAAAACCACCTACCTCCGCCAAAACAAATTGGGACTCACCCAACACCAACCTAATCACTAACGGGGGCCCCCAATTTAAAACTGTAGACGATCTACTTTCCAACTGGGGCCTGTTTATCTACGGGGACTTTTTTTACCTACCCACCGTTCTAGGTACCCACCACCACCTGGGGATGGCCTACCAACTTACCAGGGGGGGCTACCTACCAAAATGGGCCTATCTAGGTTACCTGGGGCCTTGCCTATTTGCCTACCTCCCTGGGGCTTGCCTCCCCACTGTTTAGATTTCTCCGGGGGGTTTACCTCTCCCCACCTTCCAAACCCCTTAGGACACAGACCTCTAATTATGGTTTTACCTGCTCCCCCCCCTGGCATTTGTACAAGGTGGGAAGAGTAAAGAGGTGCTGGAAAAAATTGAGGTTTCTAAGATTTTTGGGGGTGAAATTTCTGCGGGGATAGTTTGGGGGCCGGACAAGTCTCAGGGCGGCGAAAAACAGATGGAGAAAAAAGGGGAATAAAAACGCTAAAGAGAAGAGAACAACTCATCAGTCAAGACGTCTCCGGGTGAACCCTGATTTCGGGGGTTATTTATTTCTATATTGGATAAATGCTGTATTAACTGAAACTTGAGTGACCTGAGCAGGGTCTACCTCTTTTGGGTCTCTTAGGGTTTTCGTGGGTATCCCTGGCGGTGTCTGACCTCTATTGGTCTCATATGGTGATGTTGTATTTTTAAAACCCGGCTGGTGTCTGACCCTATGGGGTCCATATGGTGATTTTGTAGGTATCCTGAGCGGTGGCTGACCCTATGGGTCTCTAATGGCAGAAAGGAATAGATTTAATGTTTTTTGTAAACTTATATGGCTCACCTCTGTTTCAAACTCCAGCCGTGTTTGTAAGTATCCACTGACAACTCCGCTTCACTGCATTCTCAGCCCCCCGCGGTTTGGGGCAACACAAAAACCAAACAAAAGGATGGGGGGCGGCGCCCGGCTGAGGCGAAGTTAATCACATCCGGACCAGGAATGCTTGATAGGAGAACTCTTTATTATGCAAACTAAATAGTACAGCAATACTCAAGGCTAAAACCCGGGTGCAACCCGGTCTGACGCGTTTCGAGCCAGTAGGCTCTTGGTCACAGTAATATAAAAATGGAAAAGTCCCAGATAAAAACATACTTTAGCCAATAAACATCGCAGTAGATATTACATCATATCCTGTGGATTTTTAACCATTTAGAGGTAACACAAAGGGGTAGAAATATATCTATACCAAGCACAAACATGTGCCAAACACTATACAAAGCAGACTAATAAATGTAGAGTAGGTCTGTTCTATAATTAAAACCTTTAGGAGATCTAGTGTCTAGGTTTAGGATCCAAAAGGCCTCTCTGTGTCTTACTTTCCGTGTCCAGTTACCTCCTCTATAGGGTTTCTCCACTTGTTCAATTGCATAGAAAACAAAGCCAGCACAATTTCCTTCATGATGCTCAATGAAATGTCTGGCTACACCTGATAATTTCTGATTTTTTTGGATATTGTATAGGGGTTCCGCTATCCTAGTTTTTAATTTTCTTGTGGTGCTTCCAATATATTTCTTGTTGCATATAGCACAACGTGGTGGCTATCACAGTTTAAGAAATGTATTATGTTATATTTTCTTTCTTTTGATGTATCACTAAAAACCGAAGTTTTCACTGTTTTATTACATAGATTACACCGTGTGCCACCACAAGAGAAAAAACCTTTAAGAGAAAGCCAGGTGGTTTGTGGGCTCTCAGCTAAGAGAGCACTAGGGGAAATCATAGATTTTAGAGTATTACATCGTTTGGGTATACACATGGTACCATCTACCAAGATTTTTTCCAAGATAGGATCTTGACGCAAAATATTCAAATTTTTATAGAACAGGGCCTTAATTTCCTTAAAATTTTTACTGTATTTAGTGGAAAAAACTAACGACTTGTTGGTTTTCTTGGGGTTATGTGTATGTATTTTGGGATAATAGCTCTTGTTGAGTTTTAGTTTTTATTTTCTTTATTGCTTCCTCCAAAATATTTTCTTTGTATCCCCTATGTCTTAATCTTTGGTCTATTATTTTTTCTTCATAATAGTAGTCTTCTTCCTTAGTACAAGATCTTTTGGCCCTGATATACTCCCCATATGGGATCGCTGCCACTGTATGTGGAGAGTGGCAACTGTCTGCTTTAAGAATGGAATTACCAGCATTTGGTTTTCTGTATAGTGAGGTAATAATGCATCCTGATTCTACGTCACCTCTCAGGAAGAGATCCAAGAACGGCACACCCTCTTTACTCCAACTACATGTGAATTTCAGATTGTATGAATTAGAATTGATATATTCCATGAAGGACTGTATGAGCGCTACATCGCGACCCCATATAATTAGGAGGTCGTCGATGTAGCGCCCATACCACAGGATACAGTCCAGGAAAGGATTATCATTGTTATAAATGACACGGTGTTCCCACCATGCCATTAAAATATTGGTGAGAGAGGGGGAGGATTTGCCTCCCATAGGAGCTCCTAACAGCTGTAAATAATATTTGTCTTCAAATTTAAAGAAATTATGTTTGAGAAGGTATTCTACTGTGAGCATTATGAATTCCTGGAGTGAAGGTTCATAAGCACTAAAGTGTTGTAGAAAAAATGCAACTGCAGCTATGGTTATGTCATGTGGTAGACTTGAGTATAAACTGACCACATCGCAACATAGCCACGTATGATTATCACTCCATTGTTTTTCTATCAAGACTTGTAGCACTGCCTTCGTGTCTTTTATGTAGCTCGGAATCCTCTGGACTATGGGCTGCAAATGGATATCCAGCCAATTGCTGATTTGCTCATTAAGAGAGCCATTGCTTGAAATAATAGGTCTTAGCCCCGGGGGGAAGGTATTCTTATGTACCTTAGGTACACCATAAAAAATGGGTGTTACCGGATCTGTAACACAGAGATATTTGGTCTCTTTATCTGTTATGGCTCCTAAAGCTAACCCTTCCTGTAGCAGTTTTTCCAGTTCTTTTTGAAAAGTTTCTGTTGGATTTTTTTTTTAACTTACGGTAAGTATTTTTTATCCTCCAGTATTAATTTTACCTGTTTAATGTTAGGTTGTGACCCCATTACTACCGTGGTCCCACCTTTGTCTGCTTTTTTTATCACTAGATTTTTGTTCTTTTTTTAACTCTTTTAAAGCTTTTATTTGGCTCCAAGTTGGGTTGTTTACTCTATACTTTTTATTTTTGTTTTTATTTTTATTTCTATCCTGTCTCTTTATTTTTTGTTGTAATGCTGTGAGATCTTTTTCCATGATATTTTGGAAAGCATCCAAAGCGGGGACCCTTGTTTTAAGGGGGTAGAAATCTGGATTAGGCATGTTATGGAATATTTTATCATCATCCTTAATATCTTGACTATTTAATTTCTCCCCTTCTTTATTTAGCTCATGTAAGTTTTTTAACGTTAACTGTTCCTGAAATTCTAGTTCTATGAACTCGTTATATACATTACTTTTCTGCAACATTTCTCCACATACTGTGGAATCTGAAAAGAAATGTTTTTTAACAGTTAACAGTCTCGGGAATGGTATTGACATCAAGTACTGTGCTAAATAGATCAAAATTAGTGGAGGGTGCAAAATTAAGTCCTAACTTGAAAACTTCCATTTGTGCTGCGGTAAGTATAGTGGGCAGGAGCGTCGCTAGGCTGTTTTATTCGGGGCTCGGGCCCCGAATAAAACCCCCTGTGCCCCGAGTCTCCCGGTGCTCCAGGCCTCTGCGCTGGGCCTGGAGCACCGACTGGCTCTTCAGCTGCATCTGCGTCCGCTGGACCACACACCAGCTGAGGGCTTCATGCGGAGCAGAGAGCGAGCGCTCCCTGCTCCGCAGACAGTGTCGGACCGCAGGTCCGACACCGCGAGGCCGCCGGGTTTCCCACAGCGCTGAGGACCCGCCGCGGCCCCCGTGCGCCTCAGCCGGCAGCGTCGCGATTTACATCACGTCATCAGGAGCTGCCGGGGAGCGCGGGCTGAAGAGGACGGAGCGCGCTCGCCAGGGGGAGTTAAGGTGAGTTATTCTGTTGTTATTTTTATAGCGTTTACCTGCCTCAGTGCCCCTATATACTGCCTGTGCCCCTATAATGCCTGCCTGTGGCCCCCATATCCTGCCGTGCCCCTATAATGCCCGCCTGTGGCCCCCCTATCCCTGCCTGTGGCCCCCATATCCCTGCCTGTGCCCCCATATCCCTGCTGTGGCCCCCATAAGCAGCCAGGGCGCCAAGAATGCCTGCCTGTGGCCCCCATATCCCTGCCTGTGGCCCCCATATACTGCCTGTGGCCCCCATATCCCTGCCTGTGGCCCCCATATACTGCCTGTGGCCCCCATATCCCTGCCTGTGGCCCACTTATCCCTGCCTGTGGCCCCCATATACTGCCTGTGGCCCCCATATCCCTGCCTGTGGCCCCCATATACTGCCTATGGCCCCCATATCCCTGCCTGTGGCCCTCATATCCCTGCCTGTGCCCCCCATATACTGCCTGTGCCCCCCATATACTGCCTGTGGCCCCCATATCCCTGCCTGTGGCCCCCATATCCCTGCCTGTGCCCCTATATACCTGCCTGTGGCCCCCATATACTGCCTGTGCCCCCATATCCCTGCCTGTGGCCCCCATATCCCTGCCTGTGGCCCCCATATACTGCCTATGGCCCCCATATCCCTGCTGTGGCCCCCATATGCTGTCTGTTCCCCTATAATGCCTGTCTGTGGCCCCCATATAAAGCCTGTGGCCCCCATATACTGCCTGTGCCCTTATAATGCCTGCCTGTGGCCCCCCATATCCCTGCCTGTAGCCCCCATATACTGTCTATGGCCCTCATATCCCTGCCTGTGGACCCCATATCCCTGCTGTGGCCCCCATATGCTGCCTGTGCCCCTATAATGCCTGCCTGTGGCCCCCATATCCCTACCTGTGGCCCCCATAGCCCTGCCTGTGGCCCCATATACAGCCTGTGGCCCCCATATCCCTGCCTGTGGCCCCATATCCCTGCCTGTGGCCCCTATATACTGCCTGTGGCCCCCATATCCCTGCCTGTGGCCCCCATATGCTGCCTGTGGCCCCCATATCCCTGCCTGTGGCCCCTATATACTGCCTCTGTGCCCCTATATGCCTGCCTGTGGCCCCATATACCTGCCTGTGGCCCCATATACTGCTTCAGTGCCCCTATATACCTAACTGAGGGGACTGCTATACCTATAATTAAGGAGTTGCTGGAAATGTGAGGATTCTAAGATATTTGTGTCCAAATCCTCAGGGACGAGTCTTGGCCGGGAGCAATCAGCATGAAGGTGTGAACCGGATGGAGAAGAAAAGGTGAACGACGCTGATCAGAAAAGACGTCTCCGGTGAGTCACCAAATGTAACTGCAGTGCAATCACTTATATTTCTGCAGAGCGTCTACATACAACTAGTTTCTGCCACTACATGGTCACTGTATGGCGGTTGGTATATGTAATCAGAACCTGTGTACAGCTGATAGTCACATGTGGGGGTTGCGTTCGGTCAGGGTCTGGCAGGATTATTTGAGCCTTAAGTAGTAATAGTTTGGGGTCCTGCTTTTGTAGGAGGGTTTTAGTAACAATCACTTGTCTGGTAGATTTGCTCCATGTGTAGGTGTATGTTTTGGTGACTGTTTAGGGGTATTGTCATATGAAGGTGAGAAGTTTTGAAAAAGTAAATTTGTCATTGGTGATTTTTACTGTACAGTGACTGCTGAGGAGATGGACGTGATCTGTGTGGGATGTGCAGAAAATTAGTGACAGGAACAGAAGGTTTTTCTCTGTAAAAAAACATCCGCAGTTCACAATGAGGCGTGAAAAATGTCGTGTGCCCCCAGCCCTACCCAGAAAAACACAAAGGGCCCGAGCCCTGGATGTTTTAGGACCCTAGCAACGCCCCTGATAGTGGGTGTGAATATCACCACCTGCAAGTCATCTATTTCTTTCTCCGGTATGTCCGTTTTTTCTGAACATAATTTCTTCCATTTCTTCTTGTTGTTATTCCTCCTTCTTCTCCCTCCGTGTCCTCCCCGGTTTTTTTTTTGCTGTTGTTGTTGTAAATTCTCTGACCTGTGTGCATGATAAATATCTCTTTCAGAATCAGTGTTACCACTGTCAGTGCTGTCTAAATCTGTAAAGCTAACAGCTCTATTGTCTTTTTGTTGCCATCTTTTTTTCTTTGGTATAGATTTAGGAGTATTTGGCTGTCCCATTTTTGGCCATGTATATATTCTATTATTTTTGTAATCTTCAGTGTCCCTTATATATTTTTTCTTTTTATTTTCCATAATCATTTTTTCTAGATCATTTAAAGTGTCCTTTAACTTGTTATTAAGCACTGAGTGCTGACTGTCATTTGCAACTTCTCAGTCTCATATTCAACAATTAAACTGATTAACGCCAGAGAATAGTCTGTTAACAATTGATTCCATTTTAACATAAAGTCCTCTGTGGCCACAAAGGATGGTGCTTTTTTCAGACGCAGTCCTCTAGGAATTAACTTATTGTTCAAATAAGTATATAACGACTGCTGGTCCCACCATACCTTCAGTTCTTTTATTTTGGCCTTTTCCAGTTCCAAGAACAGCTGTTTTAACTCTGTCCTTTCTTGTGTTATCCCTTGTGTGTCCTCAAATACACGAGCTAGTTTAGCCCTACGATCAGTTGTTATTCCTTGCTGCTGCATCTTCTGTATATAATCGTGCAGGTAGGGCAATGTTTACAGCTTGCAACTATGTTGCTCTGCATGTAACTTAGTGTAGCCACTTTATATGGTTATTTAATGATACTGAGCAGGCCCGGACTGACCATAGGGCAAACCGGGCATTTGCCCGGCGGGCCGCTAGGGTCCGGGCCGCAGGGCCGGCTCGGATCGCCCGCCGAGGAGGACGGTGTTCCCCCCCGGCGGGCCCCGAGTGCCGGTCTGTGGCGCGCTACAGGGGCCGCAATGGTCGCATCAGCGACCGGACCCCTGTGGCAGGGGGCCGACAGGCCCCCCCCTCGCCACACGGCTGCATGGCTGGGTCGGTGACCTGGCCGTGCAGCCATCACGGCCGCCGCCTGCACCGCGCGGTGCAAGCAGCGACCGAGGCTGAGCATCTGGGATCTACTGATCCCGTCTGCTTAGCTCCCAGGAGGCCGCGGGGCAGGCGCGCGATGGGATGACGTCATCGCGCGCCTCCCCCGCGGCCCCGCACTCTGCAGTGAGCGGCCACAGGCTCCAGAGTGAAGAGTACGGGACAGCAGGTGTCCGGGTGAGTATTACGTTTTTATTTTTTTTTTAATCTACTTACTGTCCCTGGCTGCCTATACTGCCCTGCCCGGCTATATACGCCCCTGCCCCCGGCTAATACTCCCCTGCCCGCCCTGGGTTATTTTTGCCCCTGCCCGCCCGGCTTTATACGCCCCTGCCTGGCTTAATGCCCTGCCCCCGCCTATAACTGCCCTGCCCGGTTTAGCCCCGCCTGGTGCCTTACTGCCCCTGCCCTGGTATATACGCCCTGTGGCTATATTGCCCCCCCCCGGCTGCCTTAATGCCCCTGCCCTAGCTGCCTTTTGCCCCTGCCCTGGCCCGGCTATATACTGCCCCCCGCCCTGCCCTGGCTATATACTGCCCCGCCCCGGCTTTTTATGCCCCCTGCCCTGCCCCGGCTATAACGCCCTGCCTGGCTGCCTTACTGCCCCTGCCCGGCCTGGCTTATACTGCCCCTGCCCCCCCTGGTTATACTGCCCCCCGTTGGCTGCCCATTTTCTGCCCCTGCCTGGCTATATATACCCTGCCCTGCCTATATAGCCCCTGCCCTGGGCCTATAGCCCCTCCCTGGCTGCCTATAATAGCCCCGTCCCGGGTTTTATGGCCCTGCCCTGCCCTGGCTATATACTGCCCCTGCCTAGCTGCCCTTTTTTTTCTGCCCCTGCCCTGGCTATATATGCCCCCCGCCCCAGTGCCCATATGCCCCTGCCCCTGGTAATTTTTGCCCCCGCCCTGCTGTATTTTGCCCTGCCCTGGCTATAATGCCCCCGCCTGGTGCCCATATAGCCCTGCCTGGCTAATTTCTGCCCTGCCCTGCCCCGGTTTTTACGCCTTGCCCTGGCTATTAGCCCCCCCTGCCCTGGTTTTCGCCCTGCCCCCCCCCCCCCGGCTATATACTGCCCCTGCCTGGCTATTTTGCTCCCGCCCTGGCTATATAAAGCCCGGCCCCGGTTTACGCCCCTCCCTGCCCTGGTTTAATACTGCCCCTGCCCTGCCCGGTTTTTACCCCCCCTGCCTGCTGCCTATACTGCCCCCGCCCCGGCTGCCTATATGCCCCTGCCCTGGCTATATACTGCCCTGCCTGGCTATATACTGCCCCCGTCCTGGTGCCTTTGCCCCTTCCCTGGCGCCTATACTGCCCCTGCCCTGGCTGTATAAAAGCCCCGTCCCGGCTAATATGCCCCTGCTGCCGGCTATATCTTGCCCCTGCCCTGGATTTTACTGCCCTGCCCTGGTGCCTATAATAGCCTGCCTGGCTATATCTGCCCCTGCCCTGCCCCCGGCTATATATGCCTCTGCCCTGGCTTATACTGCCCCCGCCTGGCTATTACTGCCCTGCCCCGGTATATATCCGCCCGGCTATATCTGCCCTGCCCTGGCTCTGATACCTGCCCCCCGGTATATATGCCCCTGCCTGGCTTTATGCCCCTGCCCTGGCTATATACTGCCCCTGCCCTGGATATATGATGCCCTGCCCCGGTTTTTGATGCCTGCCCTGGCACGATACCTGCCCTGGTAATTTTGCCCTGCCCTGGTACCTTTTACCCTGCCCTGGCTACCTATACCCTCTCCTGGATATATGATGCCCTGCCCTGGCTATATGATGCCCTGCCCTGGCTACCGATACCCTGCCCTGGCTATATGATGCCCTGCCCTGGCTACCTACACCCTGCCCTGGCTACCGATACCCTGCCCTGGCTATATGATGCCCTGCCCTGGCTACCTATACCCTGCCCTGGCTATATGATGCCCTGCCCTGACTACTGATACCCTGCCCTGGCTATATGATGCCCTGCCCTGACTACTGATACCCTGCCTGGCTATATAATGCCCTGCCCTGGCTACTGATACCCTGCCTGGCTACCTATACACTGGCTATATGATGCCCTGCCCTGGCTACTGATACCCTGCCTGGCTACCTATACACTGGCTATATGATGCCCTGCCCTGACTACTGATACCCTGCCTGGCTACCTATATACTGTCTGGCTATATGATGCCCTGCCCTGGCTACTGATGCCCTGCCCTGGCTATTGATATCCTGCCTGGCTACCTATACCCTGCCTGGCTATATGATGCCCTGCCCTGGCTAATGATACCCTGCCTGGCTATATGATACCCTGCCTGGCTATATGATACCCTGCCCTGGCTACCTATACCCTGCCCTGGCTACCTATACCCTGCCCTGGCTACCTATACCCTGCCCTGGCTACTGATACCCTGCCTGGCTACCTATACACTGTCTGGCTATATGATGCCCTGCCCTGGCTACTGATGCCCTGCCCTGGCTACTGATGCCCTGCCCTGGCTACTGATACCCTGCCTGGCTACCTACACCCTGCCCTGGCTGCCTATAATAGCACTGCCTACCTATACACTGCCTTGGCTGCCTATAATAGCCCTGCCTACCTATACACTGCCCTGGCTGCCTATACACTGTCCTGCCTGCCTATATACTGTCCCTGTCTGCCTATAAGTGTCCCTGCCTGCCTACATACTGGCCCTGCCTGCCTAATGGGGGTCTACCTATTTACATGCCACTTATCTGACATTTTTTAATTTCTAATTTTTAGGGTCTAACATACGCTGTTTGGGGAATTGATAGGAAAGTGCTGGAAAAGAGAGGAGTCTAAGATGTATTTGTGGTAAATTCTACAGGGACGAGTAGTGACCGGGAGAAGAAGACACTGCATGCTGTACCGGACAGAGAAAGAAATGGAAGGGAACGACTCATCAGGAAAGACGTCATGGAGGTTTGTGCCAGAAGAAGAAAAGGAGAAGAGAACAACTCCCATCAGAGATGACGTCTCCTGTGAGTCTCTGCTTTTACTTCTGTGTTGAATCACTGCTGTATTCATGTGATGGTGACCTGACTACTGGGGATGTGATTGGGGGGGTTGTAGGTTATGTTGGTGCTTATGTAGTGTCCGTGTGGGCTTGTCCCGGATTGTAAGGCGCACACCTAAACTCTGTGTGAGGGGTTTCTCTGACCACTGTTTCTCTCTTGCTTGTGTGTGGGGGCTTTCACACAGAGCGGTTTTGGTCCCATTTTTTGATGCGTTTTTTTGTGCAGAAATGTCGCATTAACGCTCTGCCTTTCTGCATAAAAACCCCACCAAAAACACATCAAAAATGCCCCAAAAATGCTCCGTGTGAAAGCACCTTTATAGGTGTAGTTTATTTTAGACAGTGGCGAGGCCCCGGAACAAGGGACATTTTTTAAGCGGATATTGTTGTGGGCTGCTGGGGGCTTAGTGCCAGGGCTGATTTTTATTCCCAGTCCGGCCCTGATACTGAGTACTGCTGTTAAACATATAACATAGCCAGCTGTTATTTCTTTACATGTGTGTGAAATAAGTCCGGCGGGTAGGAACTGCAGAGAGCCTGGACGAGCCTTGCATACAGATAAATGGAAACATATAGTGGCTCACCTGCCGTTTCCCAAACCACCCGTGTTTGTATGGGTATCCGCTGACAATCTCCTGCTTCACTGCGTTCTCAGATCCTCCGCGGCTCTGGCGGCAACACAAACACAAACAAAAGGACGGAGGCGGCGCCTGGCTGAGGCGAAGCTAATCACATCCGGACCAGGAATGCTTGATAGGAGAAATCTTTATTATGCAAACTCAATAGTACAGCAATACTCAAGGCTAAAACTCGGGTGCAACCCGGTCTGACGTGTTTCGAGCCAGTAGGCTCTTGGTCACAGTAATATAAAAATGGGAAAGTCCCAGTTAAAAACATACTTTAGCCAATAAATATCGCAGTAGATGTTACATCATATCCTGTGGATTTTTAACCATTTAGAGGAAACACAAAGGGGTAGAAAAATATCTATACCAAGCACAAAAATGTGCCAAAAAACTATACAAGCGGACTAATAAATGTAGAATAGGTCGTTTTAATTAAACCCTTTAGGAGATCTAGTGTCTAGGTTTAGGATCCAAAAAGGGCCCTTCCTGTGTTTTACTTTCCGTGTCCATTACTCCCTATAGGGTTTTCCACTTGTTCAATTGTAGAAAACCAAAGCCAGAAAATTTTTCTTCATGATGCTCAATGAAATGTCGGGTACACCTGATAATTTTTTTTTTTTTGGATATTGTATGGGTTTTTCCCTATCCTATTTTTTAATTTTCTTGTGGTGTTTCCCAATATTTTCTTGTTGCATATAGTGCATTCTTTTATATACAAAACGGGTGGCTATCACAGTTTAAGAAATGTAGTATTTTATATTTTCTTTCTTTTATGTATCACTAAAACCGAAATTTTTTACTGTTTTTTACAAGATTACACCGGGGCCACCACAAGGGAAAAAAGCTTTAAGAGAAAGCCAGGTGGTTTGTGGGGGATCAGCTAGAGAGCATAGGGGAAATCATAGATTTAAGAGATTACTCGTTTGGGTAACACAGGTACCATTTTCCAAATTTTTTTCCAAGATAGGATTTGACGCAAAATATTCAAATTTTTATAGAAAGGGGGCCCTTAAATTTTCCCTTAAAATTTTTACTGTATTTAGTGGAAAAACCAAGACTTGTTGGGGTTTTTTTGGGGGGTTTGATGTATGTATTTTGGGATATAGCTGTTGTTTGAGTTTTGTTTTTATTTTCTTTTTTGTTCTCCCAAAAAATTTTCTTTGTATTCCCCTAGTCTTAATCAAGTTTCATAGTTTCATAGTTTTTTAGTTTGTAAAGGGTAAAAAAAAGGGCAAGTCGTCCATCTATTAGCCTGTTTTGCAAGGTGTTGATCCCAAAGGGAAAGGCCAAAAAACCCCAAAGAGGTGAAGCCAATTGTCCTCATTTTAGGGAAAAAATTCCCTTCCCGGCCCCAATCTGGGAATCAGAAAAAAACCCCTGGTCAATGACCCCTTCCTAATTAGTATATAAAATTTTTATATTATTCGCTCCAGAATCATCCAAACCCTTTTTTTAACCCATTATTGAATTACCATGACCCAGCCCCTGGGAGAGAAATTCCTGTCTCATGTCTTACGTAAAGAATCCCTTTCTATGTTTTTGTAGAAATTTTTGTTTTCCCCAAGACGTAAAGGATGCCCCCTTTTTCTAGATACAGCCCTGTGTTTTAAATAAATCTTGGGAGAGTCCCCTATATTGCCTTTTTGTTTTTAAAACATATTTTTTAAATGTCCCCCCGAAGCCTTCTTTTCTCTAAACAAAATTAACCCTAATTTTTCCCCAATTTTCCCTTTTGGTACTGTACCCACCCAGCCCCTTTTTTTAAATTTTTTTTGCCCCCCTTTGTACCTGTTCAACCCTCTACAATGTCTTTCCTGTGCACGGGTCCCCCAAAAACTGTACACAATTTTCCATGGGGTGGTTTTAACCAGTGACTTGTTAAGGGGAAAGAATAATTTTTCCATCATGTGCACCTATGCCCCTTTTAAGGCACCCCCCATGATCCTATTTGCTTTGGCTGCTGCTCCTAAAAATGGAGCTAAAAATTAAATTTTTTACTGCCCCACCAGGTTTTTCCAAAAGTCCTTTCCTTTGCATTTTTTCCCAGTTTTTTTTTCCTTTTAAAAACATGGTTTTCATTAAAGGATTTCTTTTTCCCCATGTGCATAACCTTCTTTTATCAGGTTAAACCTCATTTTCCATTTCCCTCCCCCAGGCCTCCAACTTATCCGTTCCCTTTGTAAAAACATATTACCCCTCTATTGTGTTGTTTTCTTTACAGATCTTTGTATGTCTGCAAAATCGATATTCTACTGTGTTTTTCCCTGTGTAAGTTCATTAAGGGAAAAATTTTTAAAGGGGGATGGGCCCCAATACTGCCCCTTGTGGTACCCCACTAGTAAAAAGGATCCGGGTCTGAGTATGTACCGTTAATTTTTTACCCTTTTTTTTTTATCAAGTAAAGCCGGGTTTATTCCCCACTTGCACATTTTTTTCCCCCCATCCAACTTTCCCTTTTTTTAATTTACCAACCTTTTATGTGGCACCGTATAAAAATGCTTTAGAAAAATCTATATATTTGACATCCATTTGCCTCACCCCGATCCAGTCTAGCACTGATTTCCTCATGGGGAAGTGTTTGAGTTTAATCTGACAGGCCCGATCCTTCATAAAACCCATGCGGGAAAAGGGGCGTTAAACATTTTTTTTCAGTGAGTTTACTCCAGGAATAGCTCTCTGAAAAAACCCTTTCAAACTTTTTAAACCTAAAACAGAGGTTAAAGCTTACGGCCCCTATAGTTTCCTGGTCACTTTTTGCCCCCTTTTTTGAATATTGGAAACCACATTGCTATTTCTCAAATTCCTTTGGGGGGCATCCCACCGTTATTAGCCCAGCCCATGTTTATTAAGAATGGGGGCCTATCTAGGGGAACACTTAACTTTTAGGACATTTGGGTGTATGCCTTTAAAGCCCGGGGGGTTTTTTGCCCTTATTTGGGTTTTTAAATTTTCCCAAAGGGCGGAGCTGAACTTCTTCCGGGGTTGGGACAAGAAACTTTTAAGTTGGAGTTTACCCACATCTCTTTTTCCCAAACAGGAAGGTCATCCTCCCCCGGTAAATACGGGGGAGAAAAAAGTGTTTAATTTTCGTTTGCTTTTTTCTCATCGCCCCCTACTGTCCTTTTTTCCCTCATTTTTTTTTCAAAGGGCCAAAAATTTTCCCTTTTAATCTTTTTTCCTTTTTTATATGTTAAAAAATTTTTTTGGGGTTAGTTTTAATTTCTATACAAAATGGGCTTTTTTCCCTCTCCCGCTTTTTCTTCCTTTATCCTTATTTTTTCACCCCTTTTTTTTTTTTCCCCATGCTTCTTTTGTGCCTCTTCACTGCCCCCCCTGTTTTAGTTTGGTGAAATTTCTTTCTTTTTGGGTTTTTTTTTGCCCCTTTTACCCTCCCCCGTTGTCCCCCATTGGGTTTTGCCTTTTTTCAACTTTTTTATTACCATAAGGTATGTCCCTCACAGTGGGGGCCTTGGGTGTTTTTTAAAAAAAATCCCTTTTTGTATTAAACTGCAATATTTAAAACATTGCCCCCGTTTTAATACGGTTTTTGGGCCCCCCCTAAGCAGGGAAAAAAATTAGCCTTTCCCAAAAAATTTAGTGTTTTTTTTTTGGCCCTTGACAAAAAAAATCTATTGAAGGATAAAGGAAATTTATTATTTTTTGGTCCACTAATTTCCCTTTTGGGGCCCCTCAAACCCGAACCTTTGTTTCTCTGCCAAAGGGTTTTTAGGGTTTAAAATTAGGGGCTAGGAAAGGGGTTTCCCTCTATTTGGTTCCTGCACCATTTGGCAAAGGTAATTATCATTAGTTATTGACAAAAAACCGTTTTTTCCTTTTTGAAGCTTTCAAGTTCCCATTCCCCAATTGATGGGCCCGGATAGTTAAAGTCGCCATAATAATAAAACCCCTTTCCCGATTAGCCGCCTCACCCATTTGCCTGAGGAGTACTCTTCCATGGGTTCTGTTTTATTTGGGGGCCATTAGCAGAACCCCCCTTTTGTATTTTATTGTTATTGTTTACCGTTGTATATTTACCCCCTAATATTCCACATGTTCATTACCGTAAACCTTTTTTATTTTCCCCCGTGTTGGCTTCAGACAGGGATTTTACATAGAGACAGACACCTCCCCCCCCTTTCCCGGGTTTTTCCCATCCTTTCAAAAAAGACTGTAACCCTGCAAGTTAAACCCCCCACCCTAGCTCTCTTTCCCGCCATGTCTCAGTTTTCCCCCCTATGGGCATATTTTTCTTTCACTATTAATACTTTTAGGGGTTTATTAAAATTTTTTTTGGTCAGGGCCCCCGGCATTGGTCAGATGAATTTATAGATTTTTCGTTTTTTTTCCTTTCCCCCCCGATCTTTTTATCTTTGCTAAAACCCCCCCCCTCCACTCCACCCCCTGTTTTTTTCCTAATTCCCAGTTTTTCTATCTTCACTATCTTTCATGCTATATGTTTAGTTTCCCTCCCCCCCCGTCCCTAGTTTAAAATTTTTTCCTCCAACTTCAATCTTTGGGGCTATTATTTTTTTTTTTTTATAATAGTAGTCTTTTCCTTAGTAAAAAGATCTTTTTTGGGGCCCGGGTATACTTCCCCCTTGGGGGCGCTGCCACTGTATGTGGAGAGTGGGGAACTGTTGCTTTAAAAATGGAATTCCAGCATTGGTTTTCTGTATAGTGAATAAAAAGCGTCCCCCCTTCCCACGTTCCCCCGCCCCTCAGGAAGGTTTCCCAAAAAACGGCACACCCCCCTTTTAAATCCAAATTTCATGTGAAAATTTCAGATTTTTAAAAATTAGAAAAAGATTTATTCCCCTTAAAGGGCCTTTTAAAAGAGCCCCTACTTTGCGACCCCCCTATAATTAAGGGGGGTCGTTGATGTACGGGCCCA
>JAODAL010068566.1:0-16747 GCA_025379985.1 Phyllomedusa bahiana
GCTTTTTCTCTACTATCTGTCCTGTTTTTTTACTGGCTTCTTCTCTACTATCTGCCCTGTAGTTACCGGCTTCTTCTCTTCTATCTGCCCTGTAGTTACCGGCTTCTTCTCTACTAACTGGCCTGTAGTTACCGGCTTCTTCTCTACTAACTGGCCTGTAGTTACCGGCTTCTTCTCTACTAACTGTCCTGTAGTTACCGGCTTCTTCTCTACTATCTGTCCTGTAGTTACCGGCTTCTTCTCTACTATCTGTCCTGTAGTTACCGGCTTCTTCTCTACTATCTGCCCTGTAGTTACCGGCTTCTTCTCTACTATCTGTCCTGTAGTTACCGGCTTCTTCTCTACTATCTGTCCTGTAGTTACCGGCTTCTTCTCTACTATCTGTCCTGTAGTTACCGGCTTCTCCTCTACTATCTGCCCTGTAGTTACCGGCTTCTCCTCTACTATCTGTCCTGTAGTTACCGGCTTCTTCTCTACTATCTGGCCTGTAGTTACCGGCTTCTTCTCTACTATCTGTCCTGTAGTTACCGGCTTCTTCTCTACTAACTGGCCTGTAGTTATCAGCTTCTTCTCTACTAACTGTCCTGTAGTTACCGGCTTCTTCTCTACTATCTGTCCTGTAGTTACCGGCTTCTTCTCTACTATCTGTCCTGTAGTTACCGGCTTCTTCTCTACTATCTGGCCTGTAGTTACCGGCTTCTTCTCTACTATCTGTCCTGTAGTTACCGGCTTCTTCTCTACTATCTGGCCTGTAGTGACCAGCTTCTTCTCTACTAACTGTCCTGTAGTTACCGGCTTCTTCTCTACTAACTGGCCTGAAGAGACCAGATTTTCTCTACTAAATGTTAGTTATCAGCTTCTCTACTAACTGACCTATACTTATTAGCTTCTTCCTTACTAACTGGCCTGTACTTATTGGCTTCTTCTCTACTAACTTGCCTGTAGTAATTGGCTTATTCATTACTACCTGGCCTGTAGCCATCAGCATCTTCTCTACTGACTAGCTTATAGTCACCTGCTCCTTTCCTACTAACTGACCTGTAGCTACCGGCTTCTTATCTAGTAACTGGTGTCATGGTGCACGCCGCGGCTCCTGTCACAGACCGTGGTCGTGTCCGTGCCTCTGCTCCGGGCCCCAGTTACCTATAATCAAAAAGAGATAGACTGCACTCAAATATATTCAAGAATTCTTCATAAATTATTGCATAATTCAATCTTTATTTAATTCACAAATTACATACCGTATATACTCGAGTATAAGCCGAAAAATCTCCCCTCGGCTTATACTCGAGTCACTGTCTGCGCTCGGGCGCTGCGATGGCCCGTGCGCCGACAAGGACGCTTCAGCTATATGTGACTCCTCAGGAAGCGCATATAACTGAAGGCCGAGTACGTGACAGCGTCCGGGCGCTGCGGTGGCCCAGGCGCTGTCAGCTATCTCTTCCCCTGTATGCGACTCCTCCGGAGCGCATACAGGAGAAGATACCACTGTGGAGCAGAGAGCGAGCGCTCCGTGCTCCACAGTGGACTCCGGGCGGCTGCAAACTCGCGGTCGTCCAGAGTTTCCGGCACAGGCAGCGTGTGTCATCAGAAGACAGAGGAGAAGACAGAGGAGAGCGCGCGGGAGGCTGGACAGCGAGGAGGCGGAGCGGTGAGGGAGACGGAGCAGCGGGGAGCCAAGTAAGTGTTTTTTTTTGTTTTTAAACCCTGTCTATGCCTGCCTATAGCCTGCCTATAGCCTGCATAGAGGACCTATACCCTGCCTATAGCCTGCCTAGGGGACATATACCTGCCTATCGCCTGCCTAGGGGACCTAAAACTGCCTTCTGTCAATTCCAGGTACGCATTTTCTGTGGAACTACAAGTCTCAACATCCTCTCCAACTGCCCTGTGTAAATCTCCTGCTATCTGTCTCTATTGAATGGTACACATTTTCTGTGGAACTACAAGTCTCAACATCCTCTCCAACTGCCCTGTGTAAATCTCCTTCTATCTGTCTCTATTGAATGGTATGCATTTTTGATAAACTTTGTAGTTTGGCTGCATCTCCCGCTGTGACAAAAGGCCTAATTGTCTACCCACTATCACTTTTCAATCTTTCCTCCTGCTCACCAATATCCTCCACCCCACCCCCCACTCCCAATTTCACACCTGGTAAGAGTAGCATGCTTGTTATTTAAGCATGCACCCAAGTCAGTCATGACTTTAGTCAGTCTGTGCAACATCCTTTAAGTGCTATCTCCTTAAGTGCATGCAGCATTAATACCAGCATTGAAACCAGATGTGAACCAAAGGTAACCAAGACCCTTTCCAACTCCTCACTCTAACAGCACCCAATATGCACCTCTCTGCCACAATCATCACTGCCTCCCTAATCATCAAACTCCTTGTCTCCCCCCAGACACCCGCGCTGGGCAATGGATTCCATATCTCCCCTTCTGTCTTACCCTCACACCTGACCTCTACTCTTCACCTCTTCCACAACATTAAGACCTTTCTCAAAAAACCCACACAACCACCTTTTTCTCTATCCCACACACACCTCCTCACTCTCTACCTCCTTCTCCTCGCTGCCGGGGACATATCTCCCAACCCCGGGCCCCCTCAGCACATCCCCACTGTGGCTTCAGGCATCTCTTACAGACCAAGCAGCACACACTTTATCAACCACATAAATCTCAAAACCATCCCCCTCACCCCTCCAGCACCTATCCCCATGTCTGGAGCCCTCTGGAATGCACGTTCTGTGTGCAACAAGCTTCCCTTCATCCACGACCTCTTCATCTCACGTAATCTAACCTTCCTTGGTTTAACAGAAACTTGGCTGACACCCTCTGACACAACTTCCCCTGCTGCACTCTCCTATGGTGGGCTCCAGTTTACCCACACCCCCCGCCCTGGCAGTAAACATGGTGGAGGTGTCGGCCTTCTTCTTTCAGATACCTGTTCCTTTCTCTCCATTCCACCAGTACCTTCCCTCACCCTCCCCTCCTTCGAGGTGCGCTCTGTCCGCATCTACTCCCCCTCCAACCTCCAAGTGGCTGTTGTCTACCGACCCCCGGGCCCTGCCACCACCTTCCTTGACCACTTTGCTTCCTGGCTCCTCCACTTTCTTTCCACCAACATCCCCACTATTATCATGGGAGATTTTAACATTCTAATTGATACTCCCCACTCCGCTACTAACAAACTCCTGTCACTCTCCTCTTCCTTTGGCCTCTCCCAGTGGACCTCTGGAGCCACTCACACAGATGGACACACACTGGACCTCATCTTCACCCGCCTCTGCCTCCTATCTAACCTCTCAAACTCTCCTCTCCCTATCTCTGACCACAATCTGCTCACCTTCTCCTCCATCACCACTCCACCCTCCTGCACCAAATCTAGTACACCCCCGTAGAAACCTACAACACCTTAACCCCGGCATTCTCTCTGAATCTCTTGCACCTCTCTACCAAATCCTCATTTGCTGATCCAGACGCGGCCATCACATTCTACAACAACACAATCACCTCCACTCTTGATGCTGTCGCCCCTCTCACACACAACAGAACCCGCAAAATGAACAGACAACCCTGGCACACAGACTCCACCAAACAGCTGAGGCGAGCTTCCAGAGTTGCCGAACGCCGCTGGAAGAAAACCCGCTCCACTGAGGACCTTGCCTCATATAAAGAATCACCGCACACATTTAAATCCGCACTCACCTCAGCCAAACAAGACTATTTCACCACTCTCATATCCTCCCTGTCCCACAACCCCAGACAATTATTCAAAACCTTCAACTCTCTCCTGCGTCCACCAGCACCCCCTCCCCCATCTCTCCTCTCAGCAGATGATTTTGCAATTCACTTCCATAATAAAATACATCTCATCTGACAAAGCTTCTCCCTGCAGTCCCCTCAACCTACCTCTATTCCTGCAGTGTCCCCACAGCCCACCTCTGCACCTGCTCATGACTATTCCCCTTTAACTTCCTTCTCTCCTGTCACTCCTGACAAGCTCTCCTCTTTACTTTCCAAATCGAACCTCACCACCTGTAGTCTTGACCCACTGCCATCCCACCTCATCCCTGACCTTAGTGCTGTTATCATCCCAGCCCTCACCCATCTCTTCAACCTATCATTAACTTCTGGCAGCTTCCCTTCCTCCTTTAAACACGCTAGCATCACCCCCATCCTAAAGAAACCATCTACTGACCCCTCCTCTCTTTCCAACTATCGCCCCATCTCGCTGCTTCAATTCGCCTCCAAACTCCTTGAGCAGCACATCCATTTTGAACTGTCCTCCCATCTCTCCACCAACTCTCTCCTTGACCCGCTGTAATCGGGCTTCCGTCCCCACCACTCTACCGAAACCGGACTAACCAAAGTCACCAACGACCTAGTAACTGCCAAAGCTTCACGCCACTATTCTGTGCTTCTCCTCCTAGACCTACAAAACATACTTAGGCTGTGCACATCTAAAATATATTCTGAAAAACGCAAGCATAGGTGCACACTGAAAGGCAATAGCATACATCTAACACAAAAATCAGTGGCACACTAAAGACTAAATAAAACCTCAAGGTATATAGGAATATTGGAAATGCATTACTGCTAAGGAAAATATGAAAAACCTGGGACTCTTAGTTTACAGTATTTGATCAAAGATTGTATTAAGCTCACCTCCCAACACGTCAAGGGGATCCCAGAGCAGGTGAGTCCCTACACTAAATATGTTACCTCACTAGGCGTCAATCCAGACTGCAACTTCAGGGTATGGTAGGAACTCACAATTGGATTATCCTGCACTCTCCTCCTAGACCTGTCTTCTGCCTTTGACACTGTCGACCATTCACTTCTCCTACACATCCTCTCCTCCCTCGGCATCACGGACTTGGCCCTCTCCTGGATCTCCTCGTACCTCACTGATAGGACATTATGCGTTTCTCACTCTCGCTCCTCCTCCTCCCCCCCGGCCTCTCTCTGTTGGTGTCCCCCCAGGGGTCAGTCCTGGGCCCACTACTCTTTTCTATTTACACTCTTGTTCTGGTTCAACTAATAGCTTCAGACGGCTTTCATTACTACCTGTATGCTGATGACACCCAACTCTACATCTCCGGCCCAGATGTCGCCTCTCTTCTCTCCCGTATCCCTGACTGTCTGTCCTCCATTTCCTCCTTCTTCTCCTCCCGTCTCCTAAAACTAAACGTGGAGAAAACTGAATTTATTATCTTCCCACCGTCCCACTCCATCCCTCCACCTGATCTCTCTATCACTGTCAATGGCTACACTCTTTCACCAGCACCACATGTCCGCTGCCTTGGGATAACCTTTGACTCCAATCTGTCCTTCAAACCGCACATCCAAGCCCTCACCTCTGCTGCCGCCTCCACCTAAAAAATATTTCCCGAATCCGCTCATTTCTTAACTCTGAAAGCACAAAAATGCTGGTCCATGCCCTCGTCATCCCCCGCCTCGACTACTGCAACATCCTTCTCTGTGGTCTCCCAGCTAGCACCCTTGCTCCCCTCCAAACCATCCTTAACTCTGCTGCCCGTCTGATTCACCTCTCTCCTCGCTACTCCCCTGCCTCGCCCCTCTGCCGATCCCTTCACTGGCTACCCATTGCCCAGCGAATCCAGTTCAAGCTAGCAACTTTGACCTACAGGGCTCTCCACAACCTCTCCCCTTCATATATTTCTGCCTTAACCTCTAAATACCTCCCCTCACGCAACCTCCGCTCCTCACAGGACCTTCTCCTCTGCTCTCCTCTTATCACCTCCTCCCATAACCGTCTCCAAGACTTCTCTCGTGCTTCCCCCACACTTTGGAACTCACTGCCCCAACACCTCAGACTCTCCCCCTCTCTCACCGGCTTCAAATGTAACCTGAAAACCTACCTCTTCAGGATTGCCTATAACCAACATTAACCGGTTGCACTGCTCCGCCCCACAAACATGTCTGCTCCACACCTTCTATCTCTTCCCTCCTTCCCTGTAGATTGTAAGCCCTCGTGGACAGGGACCTCTCTCCCTCTGTACCAGTTGTTAGTCACTTATTGTCACTTTGTAATTGTTTGACCAATGTTATTTATGTACCCGCCTGAAATGTACAGCGCCCTGGAATCAAGGGCGCTCCAAAATAAATGATAATAATAATAATAATATTTATCTGCCTGTAGCCTGCCTAGGGGACCTATACCTGCCTAGGGGACCTATAACTGCCTATACCTTCCCTATAGCCTGCCTAGGGGACTTATACCTGCCTATAATGACCTATACCTGCCTAGGGGACCTATACCTGCCTATAGCCTGCCTAGGGGGACATTTATCTGCCTATAGCCAGCCTAGGGGGGGACCTATACCTGCCTATACCCTGCCTATAGCCTGCCTAGGGGGACCTTTATCATGCCTATAGCCAGCCTAGGGGGACCTATACCATGCCTAGAGCCTACCTAGGGGGACCTATACCTGCCTATAACGACCTATACCTGCCCATGGGGGCAATTACCTGCCTATAACCTGCCTATGAGGACCTATATCTGCCTATAACGACCTATAGCTGCCTATAACCTGCCTATGGGGACATATAGCTGCCTATACCAGACTATAACCTGCCTATGGGGGACATATAGCTGCCTATATCTGCCTATGGGGGACATTAAACTGCCTATACCAGCCTATATCTGCCTATGGGGGACATTAAACTGCCTATACCTGCCTATATCTGCCTATGGAGGACATTAAACTGCCTATGTAATTTTATTGGTATCTATTTTTATTTTTAAAATTCACCAGTAGCCGCTGCGTTTTCCACCCTAGGCTTATACTCGAGTCAATAAGCTTTCCCGGTTTTTGTGGCAAAAGTAGGTGCCTCGGCTTATACTCGGGTCGGCTTATACTCGAGTATATACAGTAATTATTTATCTGGCTTCATTCTTATAATGTTCTGCAAGTTTTTCTCTTCCATCAAAAAGTTTTCTTTTACATAACGATAGATTCGTGTACAGGTCGTTTTGGTTCCTTCTCGGACCTTTTTCAAAGGAATCTCTAAAAATTAATAAAAACAACAACAACTTAGTAGATACAACAGAGCAACATTTGTTTGTCACATCGATAAAACCAGACGTCATTACTCTCTCCACAGGATCGATTTTCGCATTCAAGTCATCACTTTTATGATACTTGGTAGAAATATAACGGCAGAGAAAAGGGAACCAATTAATTATATCTATCTCTCTCGAAAGGATACAGAATAACATAGAAAAGATCACTCAAATAGAAGACATTTCCGATAATATCCAATAATAAGTGTGCTATCCTGCATCTCATAATTGTTACAATGTGGAAACCTTCATTTAACTCATTAACGACCGCCCACCATCTTTTGGCGACGCTGCAGACATCGGAGTTTGCGGCCCCCGGTGCCGCAGTAGGGCTGAGAACGGGGCTGTACTACACAGCCGTGATCCCAGAGCATCCCCTGCGAGCACCGGGCAGCGGGGGAAACCTCCGCATCCCGGTGCTTTAACCCTTTGATTGCGGCGGATCGTCATCGCAGCGGAAGTAGGTTTGTCGATAAAGAGCAAATATTTGCCACCGAAGAATAATCATCCTGTTGAGACATATATAACTTTGACTCAGAATGAGATTGATAAGATCTTATTAGAGGTTAAACAAGGAAAATTAAGATACTTTTCAAATGTTAACAGGGAGGAACACACGGCATTAGAGTCTCTTCAAAACAATCCATATATAACGATTAAACCAGCCGACAAAGATGGAGCAATCATTATTATGGATAAGGAGATGTATCTTCAGGAAATTAGGAATCAACTTTCTGATACAAACACTTATGAGAAAGTGACAACTAATCCAGAGATGAGAATTCAGAGACATATTAGGGGGACATTACAAAGATATTCTGAGTTGGGAGGGATTGATTCTTCTGTTATTAGTTACTTAATTAAACAAAGTCCAATTATTCCGGTATTTTACATCTTACCTAAGATTCCTAAAAGATTAGATAATCCACCAGGCCGTCCTATTGTGGACTCGACAACAGAATCAATAGTATCTCCATTAGCTATCATACTTAGACCATATATTGTCACCCCTGATTTTTCACACTAAGGGCGACATGTATGATCGGGCTTTTCGCCTGTTTTTTGGCGTCTCCTGCGCCTCCCGGCCCGATTCCCCCTGGTGGACGCAGGGATGCAGTGTTAGGTGCAGTGTTCGCCACTTTCGGCTGCGCCTCACATGAAGGGGCGGGCAGTGGGCGCGGTGTGGGCGCGGGGTAGGCGTTCCGGGGCGGGACGCGGCGGCTCGAAAACTCCGAGGCATGTACGATCGCGAGTCGGCAAAGTGCGGCGCATTGCAGCGCTCTGCAGCTCCGACAAGCAGACCTGGTTGATTCTGGTCTAAATGCTCCGGCGGAGGCGAAGTGAAGCGAGAACGGAACATGAGAGGAAACATAGAAGATCGCGACAGAAATTTCGGCGCTCAGCTCCGTGCAGCATGGAGTGTGATTAAAAAAAAAACGCCTTTATAAAGGCGGGAAACAGTGTCAGAAAAAGAGCTCAACCTCAAAAATAAAAAATACATAAAAAAAATCACTTTCCAAAAATTTAGAACGGCGCAATATCAGGAATTCGGATATTGGAAATTGCCGGGAAATACAGTAATTCAAATTCTGAAACCTATTCTCATTGGTCGGCATAAACCGGCCAATCAGAATAGGAGCGACAGTGAACCATTAAAACCTATGGGGAAGATTTGACCAATCAGAATCAATGGCGGGACAGTTCAAAATACAGTAAAAAGACAGAAAAGAGCTGATTGGTTGAGCTAGCGAGGGCTTGGCTATCTCGGCCAATCAGAATAGGAGCGACAGGGACCCATTATATCCTATGGAGAAGTTTGAACCAATCAAAATCAAAGGTGGGACAGTTCAAAATACAGTAAAAATGCAGAAAAGAGCTGATTGGCTGAGCTAGCGGGGGCTTGGCTATCTCGGCCAATCAGAGCGCGAGCTACTTCTCCCATTGTAGTCTATGGAGAGATGGGCGCACTGAAATCTCGGCGCTCAGCGCCGTGCGGCACGGAGTATGAATAAAAAATCATTTTTATTAAATGTAAAATATTCTCTGAAAAAGAGCTGAAACCTTCTCTTAAAATAAATCAGTTACATCCCCGAACAACGCGTTTGTCGCCGAGACCGGCGCTACATAGGGAATTGCAATATAGAGAATTGCCGGGAAATACAGTAATTCAAATTGTTTACGCTCTTCTGATTGGTCGGCATAAACCAGCCAATCAGAATAGGAGCGACAGTGGCCCATTATTTCCTATGGAGGAGTATTGACCAATCAGAATAGGAGCGACAGGGACCCATTCTAACCTATGGAGAAATATTGACCAATAATATTCAAAGGCGGGACAGTTCAAAATACAGTAAAAAGGCAAAAAACGAGCTGATTGGTTTGAAGCGGCGGGGGCTCGTCCAACTTAGCCAATCAGAGCGCGAGCTACTTTCTCAAAGAGTTCTATGGGGAAAAGAAATTCCGAGCGAGCTCTGTGATTGGCTAACTTAAAAGAGGCGCGGTTATTTGGACCAATGGGAGAGCGAGCGACGCTCTTATAGGTTTTCTAATGCAATCGGGAATACAACAGTACATGGCCGAAATCAAATGATAAGAGTACAGAAGTTGTCCCGATGTGTATATAAAATGAACAATTTTGAACTGTCCCGCCTTTGATTCTGATTGGTCAATAGTTCTCCATAGGTTTTAATGGTTCACTGTCGCTCCTATTCTGATTGGCCGGTTTCTGCCGACCAATGAGAATAGCTTTCAGAATTTGAATTACTGTATTTCCGGGCAATTTCAAATATCCTAATTCTTGATATTGCGCCGTTCTAGATTTTTGGAAAGTGATTTTTTAAATTTCTTTTTTATTTTTGAGGTTTGAGCTCTTTTCTGAGAATGTTTTTCCGCCTTTATAAAGGCGATTTTTTGATTCATACTCCGCACGGACATGTTGAATGATTTTTCGCTGTTTTCCAGCCTGTCTCAAATCGGAACACATCTTCGGCGCAGTCCCTTCTGCGCCTAAGTCCCTTCTGCGCCCCACACACTGGCGAGGCGCAGGGAACTTTTCCCCGAATGTATGAGCGCACCTCCTCGGACGGCGAATCATAGCCTCGGACGGCGAATCATAGGCGCAGCGCCGCACTGCGCCCATGTCCCCGCACTGCGCCCCACACACTGGCGAGGCACGGCGGACTTTACACCGAATGTGTGAGCGCGCTACCTCCGGCGGCGAATCATAGGCGCAGCCCCGCACTGCGCCCATGTCCCTGCACTGCGCCCCACACACTGTCGAGGCGCGACGAAATTTTCCCTGCATGTATGAGCGCACCTCCTCGGACGGCAAATATTAGGTGCAGCGCCGCACTGTGCCCATGTCCCCGCACTGCGCCCCAAACACTGGCGAGGAGCGGCGGACTTTACATAGTATGTATGAGCGCGGCCCAGTGCCGACATAAATCAGGCGCAAATTTCGCCAGAAAACCGGCTGAAAGGTGCTCTCCGACGTGGCGAGCTTTATACATGTCGCCCTAAATCTTTCGTTTTGAATACCTCAGATTTTTGGGATAAATTGAAGACATTTTCATCATTTGAGGATGGTAGTTTTTTGTTGACAGCCTCTCTACATTAAGTGAGAATGAGAAGGTAGTCAGGGCTACCCAGTGCTTGTTGGTGAATTGGTCTGATTTTGAACTTTTGTCTTGTCATACGTCGTATTATTTTGGAAGAATGTTTTTCTTTTCTTTTTGGAGATGATTTCTATGTACAAAAACGAGGGACAGTAATGCGCTCTAATATGGCCCCCCCATATGCAAATGCTTATATGTCAGATGTTGAGGAGCTGTATATTTATACACATCCTCTATTTCGAAAATATGCAAAATTGTGGTTGTGTTTCATTGACGACTTATTTTGCATATGGGGGGGGCCAGAGTAATCTATTTTTGAATTTTATGAATGAGATCTATCCTGAATTGAGCTTCACACTACACCATAGTAGGACTGAAGTAAATTTTTTGGATAAATTAATCAAAAGAGACTCGTTAGGTAAATTACATGTTGACTTAAATCAGAAGCCAACCAATAGAAACAGCCTATTGGAGTATGGAAGTAATCATCCGAGAGCTGTAAAAAGGTCCCAATTTAAAAGAGTCGAGAGAATTGACTCGGAATATTCTTGATACCCGATACCCGAATTCACTGTTAGAAGAGAGGATACATCTTAAAACCCCGATGTCTTTTGAGAAAAAAGAGAACAAGAAGAAACGGATGCCATGTGAGACTGCCTACCATCCTTTTGTTCCTAAAATACAAGGGGTGATTCGTAAACACTGGCCACTATTAGAGCAGGCATAGCCGAGAGTTGAGGAGTTTACTCGTCCTCCTTTGAGTTGTTATAAGAGATCACCAAATCTGCGCTACAAGATAGTTCGGTAGATGTTGGTAGTTTGAACAAAACTCCACGGCAGACGTTTTTACATTCACAGAGAAGGGGTTCTTATACCTGTCTTGGCTGTAACCAAAGGTGAATTGTTAACTCATCCACATACGGGTAAAAAGATAAAGATTAGACAAATTTTTATTTGCGATTCTCGTTTTGTAATCCATGTGATTAAGGCTATGTTCACACGGCGAAAATTGGGACGTATTTCGTCCCGTATTTCGCGCCGTACTGCACTCAATACAGGGGGCGAGATACGTCCCATAATTACGGTAATCCACAGTTGTCATAGAGAACTATGTATTACGCCTACTCTCCCCGCTCGCACAATACTCCGCGGAGGGAGATAAGTGAAATGTCAATTACTAGCGTCAAATACACGCCGCTAGTAATGAATGTCTATGGTGCCGGCGGGCTGCCAGCCCCTCCGCCCCGCAGGAATCGGGCGGCGTCCCGAAGCCCCGGGGGCGTAATTGTGGGGGAAATTAAAGCGCGCTTTTTTGGCCGTTTTGAACTTACCCTAAGTGCCCGGTGGGGGTCTCACTTACTTTGGGGAGACAACCCGCATGGGGTGGGGGACCCATAATAAAAACAAAAGTCACAATCGGGCCCGGGGGAGAACTGATTTTTGCCAATTCCGGCCCCCTTTTTGCTAAGGGGGGGAAAAATTGTATCCCAAGGAGGATCGGGGTGTTTGATTTCTTTACAAACCCTCTAAGAGGGGGGGTTGATGTTTTAAAAGTTATTTAAAACAGAGGGAATCTTTTTGGGTTCACCATCTAGTTACATTAACACCAGGAGGCCGTAATAGGGACTTTGATTTTGGAATTAATTTATCATTATGTTTTTTTATTCGATTTTTTCTTCTTCTTTTTTTCTTTTTTCCGTTTTGTTTGTTCTTAGCTCTTTTTTCTTGGTTCCCCTTTTGTTATATGAATAATATACACCATGCCATTATTTTGATTGTGGTGATACTCGTTAACATATTCATATATTACGCCATATATTGACCGTATATTGTGACCAATATTTTATTACATAACCTTCAATTCTATGGAAAATAAATGGATTGCATATCCTCACATAAGGTTGAATACAAAATGGTGTTTTTCTGTTCAAAGGGCATCTAAGGGGAAATTTTTTGATTTTTTTTGGATAAAAGGAGTGATGAGATAAAAAGCTTTTTACCACATTGATATTTGAGATCATATTTGTATATTAGAGAAAGGTTAGGGTTTAAAAACTTTGCCTTTGATCTATGGGTTTTGTTGATGACGGGGTGGTTGGGGTTGCATCGCGGCGATGCTAGGTGTCGGCGCGATGCATCTGTGGCCGTGGCTGCATCGGGCCGTGGCGCGTCTTGAAGTTTGCAATAAAGATCGATTTTGAAGTTGAAACACATGCGCGGTGGGGTGATCAGCCAGTTCTACTCCATGTTGGAGAGGGGCGCACACGCGGGGGCGCGGCCTTAAAAATGTCCGGGCTGATGCCCCGAGTTCTGGTGTTGGATATTACGGGTCATTTCATTGCGGTGTTTCTTTTTCTTTTCTTTTATCTACATTTTTTGTCTCTATAATGAATGTGGCCTCTTTAGGGAATATCTTTTCTTGATACATATAGAAAAACTATTTTTATGGAAGATTGAATGTATGGTATATCCTTTGGCTATAAATGTTGTTTAAACCCGTAATCCGAACGCCTGAAAAGAGTTAATGACCAAACTTTTTAGTTTTTTTCCCCTTTTGTTTCAAACAGTTTTAACTTTTTTTATTTTTTTCAAAGATGCACTGTACTAGGCCTCGTTTTATTCGAACAAGTTTTTCTTTGGGGGGGAATATTTAAAAGTTCACTTATAAAAATTGCAGGATTTTTTTTTACATTTTTTTTAATTTTTTTTTTTTTTTTTAAAAACCTTTCACATTTCACACTTAATAACTTTTAGTTTAAATTTTCCGGTTATTAGGGTCGTGTGGGACCAAATTTGTGTAGTTTTTTTTTATTGTAGTATATGAACAATTATTTTTTTTAAATTTTTTTTAATTTTTTTTTTTATAAAATTTTTTTCTTCGCTTTTTTTTTTTTTACTCTTTTTTTTAAACCCCCTAAAGGGAGAATGTTTTATTTTTTTTTTTTTTTTTTTTTACACTTATAATGTTTTAACATATTCATATTTAAACATTATAATCTATCAGCTGATACGGTAGTGATCAGGACAGCAAACAGTTGCCCCCGGGTCAGGGTTAGTACACAGACAGCCGGGGACTACTTTGAGCGCTCGGTGACGATCCGCCACAATAAAAGGGGTTAAAGCCCCGGGGGTGCGGAGGTTTCCCTCCCCCCCCCCGGTGCTCGCAGGGGTCGTGGGTCAGGGGTGGTAGTACAGCTAACCAGGCTGCTGTGGCGCCCGGGGCCGCAAACCCCCGATGTTTGCGCGACCCCAAAAGGGCCTCGCTGCGACGAACGAAACCCGCACCGCCCGATGTCAAAAGAAAAGGGGCGCGGTTTTTTAAGGGGTTAACACAATTTTGGAAATAGAAAGTGGGGAAATTTTGTATGATATTGACTTATGTTGTTTTTAAAGGAAGGTTTCCCCATTGTAACATTTATGAGACGCATGATAGCACACTTATTTTTGGGGTATTATCGGATAGGTCTTCTATTTGAGTGATCTTTTCTATGCTTATTCTGTATCCTTTCGAGAAAAGATATAATAATCAATTGGTTCCCTTTTCTCTGCCGTTATATTTCTACCAGGTATCATAAAAGTGATGACTTGACGGCGAAAATCGATCCTGTGCAGAGAGTAATGACGTCTGGTTTTATCGGTGTGACGAACAAATGTTGCTCTGTTGTATCTACTAAGTTGTTGTTGTTTTTATTAGTTTTATAGATTCGGTTGAAAAAGGTCCGAGAAGGAACCAAAATGACCTGTATTGTTAAGTAAATGAAATATTTTTCATCGAAGAGAAAAACTTGCATTTATGACATTTACGAATGAAATAAATTTTGAATTATGCAATAATTTATGAAAAATTCCTGAATTTATTTCAGTGCAGCCGGTCTCTTTTTGATTATTGGAAATATTTTTGGCTTGCACCAGAATTTAGTGATTGCCAAGGACATTTTGGTAAATTGGTCCCTGTTACCTGTGAAACTCTCTGCAGAATACTTACCTGTCCCGGCTCCTGTCTGTGCTCCTGTGCTGGAGGCGGCAGCGTCCGCTGGCACTTGCAGCTCTCTGTTTTTTTCCTCCGACTCCCTGGCGTGCTGTGTGTGCACGAGCGTCCTGCAGGGCGAGCACGCGGCACTGTTCTCCTGTTTTCAGGGTCAGTGTACCAATTACCTACCTCTTGACCATTGACCCCTGGCTATAAGAGGAACTTCCAGCCCTTGCTCGAGTGTCTGTTCCTTGTTGTGCTTACATAGAGCTTGACCCCCGGCTGCAATATTCCTACTGCTAGATCTGTTTATCTGCCTTAACCCCGTGTTAGTCCTGCGAGTACCCAGTACTATTCCTGTTGTTACCTACCGCTGCCCCAGTCCATTATAGCTGCTGACTATCTGCCGTTGTACCAAGTCTGTTACCTGTCTGGGATCTGTGTTACCTGCCTACGACTATACCTGTATCAGCACCTGCTGTCCTTGCCCTGCACTTCTGCTGTTACTGTGGGTCACCACCTATACCATCTTACCCGCGGTGATCACTGAGGATCCACCATATACCGGCGATCGATGGGTCAGTGTATACTGACACCGCCGGATTGTGACAACTTTCCTGTAGTTACTGACTTCTACTGTATTAATTGATCTGTAGTTACCAGTTTTCTATTACCTACCAAAGCACATGACATAATGGGCGCATGTCTAACCCCACCCAAACATAACATAATTACATAACTACTATAATACTGCCCTCTATGTACAAGAATATAACTACTATAATACTGCCCCCTATGTACAAGAATATAACTACTATAATACTGCCCCCCCTATGTACAAGAATATAATCTAAATATAATACTGCCCCCTAGTACAAGAATATAACTACTATAATAATGCTCCTATGTATCAAGAATTTTAAAACTACTATATTACTGCCCTCTATGTACAAGAATTATAATACTATAATACTCCCCTTTTGTACAAGAATATAATTCTATAAAATTCTTTCCCCTATGTACAAGAATATAACTACTATAATACTGCCCCCTATGTACAAGAATATAAACTACTTAATACTGCCCTATGTACAAGAATATAAAATACTGTAATACTGCTCCTAGTACAAGAATATAACTACTATAATACTGCTCCTATGTACAAGAATTAACTACTATAATTTCTGCTCCCTATGTACAATAATATAACTTTCTATTAATACTGCCCCCTATGTACAAGAATTAACTACTATAATACTGCTCCTATGTACAAGAGTATAACTACTATAATATGTCCTATGTACAAGAATATAAATTACTATAATACTGCTCCCTATGTACAAGAATATAACTACTATAATACTACCCCTATGTACAAGAATATAACTACTATAATACAGTTCCTATGTACAAGAATATAAATAATATAATATCCTCCCTTGTACAAAATATAACTACTAAAAATATACTTCCCTATGTACAAAAATATAACTACTATAATACTGCCCCCTATGTGAAGAATATAACTACTATAATACTGCCCCTATGTACAAGAATATAACTACTATAATACTGCTCCTATGTAAAAGAATATAAATACTATAATACTGCCCCTATGTACAAGAATATAACTACTATAATACTGCTCCCTATGTACAAGAATATAACTATTATAATATGCCCTATGTGCTTTAATATGCCCCTTTGTACAAGAATATAAAATACTATAATACTGCTCCTATGTACAAAAATATAACTATTATAATACTTCCCCCTATGTACAAGAATATAACTACTATAATACTGCTCCTATGTACAAGAATATAACTACTATAATACTGCCCTTAGTACAAGAAAATAACTATATAATACTGCCCTCTATGTACAAGAATATAACTACTGTCATGTCCATGACTTTTATGGTTCATATTCGCATTGTAATTTCTATTACTGCTTTCATTGTTCCTAAGTTTGTTCTCTCGTTTCCCGTATGTTGCTCTGAGGTATTCAGCTCCTCCCCTTCTTAGAATTCTCATTTTCTGTTGACAAGATTTCCTATTACTGCACAACCTTT
>JAODAL010068567.1:0-16747 GCA_025379985.1 Phyllomedusa bahiana
CATCAGTCGCCCCCCGTCAACCGTCTCATTGTCGACCGTGGCAACATGCGGGGAATTTCACCCCCACATGCTCCAGCGATTGTGGCAGCAGGTAATGCCATTAGCAGTACTAAGGGTGACACATGGCCCTGACAAGCAGTGGGTTCGGACCTCGGGTGTTGAGCCACCGAGAGTGGAGGCAGGTGAAAGAGCTCTGCACCAATCCTTGCCAGTTTTGAAAAAGCCACCAAAATGGTCAGTGCGGACAATGCCCTTGTCAGCATTAGTATTGTGGTGATCTTAGTTCTGGAACGATCATTGGACACTCTGAAACATCAGGTCTCACCAGTGATGGAGGAGGAGACGGACACAGATGCGGACACGGAGCCTTTCTCTCCATCGTATCCAGAAGGCCCGACAGTTTCACAATTTTATCGGTTTTCATTAGACAGTGGTTCAGGGTCCAGTGCGAGTGCAAGACAGCGCCTCAGCTCTCAGGGTGCATCATCTAAGGCAAGTCAGGGCTATGTTGAAGCTGTGCCGGAGGAAGCTGAGGAGAAGGAGGAGGATGAGGTATTCCTGGACACCGACGTTACCGATGTCCCTGCCTTGGAAAGAGGTTGGCACGGATTTGAGGCGGAGGAGGTAGATGAGGAAGATCAGTTTGTTAGTGCCCCTCGAACCAGAGGCTTGGGAAATCAAGGCTCCATCTCTCACATGAGTGCTTGGATGCTCCATTTCCTCCAACATGATCCTCACATTAAGGCCATCAAAATGAACAACAGTTACTGGGTGGCCACCCTCCTCGATCCCCGATAGAAAGCAAAACTCAACACTTTCCTTCCCCCCACCCAAATAAAGAGTAAAATGCAGGAATTGGAGACCATGCTGATTGATCAACTGGTGACATCTGTTGTGTCTGCTTCACATTCTTCAAATGTCACGGTGGAACAACGTCAGCAACGTGACAGCAGTAGAGTGCCAAGCAGCCGTAGTGGCCGCAGCAGCAGCAAACATTGTGGCAGAAGCCTAATGGATAACCTCTGGTAATCCTTATTAACCAACTCACCAACGCATGTATGCAGGGCACACATACAACACACAGAGACCGGCATAAGATCATGGTGCACGACTATCTGCGTCTCAACACCGATGTTTTTGGATATGTTCCGGACCCAATCGACTTCTGGGTATCCAAAATGGATGAATGGTCCGAGCTCGCTGGCCATGCCATAGAGGTGTTGTCCTGCCCAGCAGCCAGCGTCATATCTGAGCAGACCTTCATCACAGCTGGAGGAGTCATTACAGACAAACGCATCCGGGTTCCCACAGATAATGTGGATCGCTTGACTTTCATCAAGATGAATCAGGCATGGATATCTGATGATGTTGTGGCCCAAATTGCCGAGGTCACCGATTAGTTGCCGGTCTTCTTCACATTCTTCAGCAAACAGAAATGGTCCTCTTGAAAAATGTTTTTTAAAATGATCATTTCTTACTGCAATTTTTATTGTCAGTTCCCAAAAGTTCATTTTGTTGGTTTTGCGGTGAGGAGACTGTAAAAGACACCAAGGTTTCACAAAAAAAAAAACGTATTCCATTTACTCACTTCATCTTAGAATTTTAGCATTGTCAATGGTTTTGGGGGTCATGGTGCTGTGAGATACAGCTATAATCATGGTCCTTTGGAACAGAAATGTGGCTTCTAAGTGGCATTTCTCCCTCACAATTTTTAACAGTGGCTCAAGGGTCATGTTTTGAATTTTTGGGGGCATGTTGCTGTGAAATGCAGCTATACTACAGGTCCTTATTCTAAAAAATGTGGTTTCTAACAGACATTTGTTCTTCACAATTGTCAACAGTGGCTCAAGGGTGATGGTGCTGTCAAAAACAGGAATAGGTAGGACACTGTTAAAGGACACATATTGCAAAATGACTTGTTTTTGCAAGATCTTTAACATAAACTAGTAATTTCCCTGTAGGGACAACCCATTTAATACAATTTAAATTAAAAAAAGGAAACAAAGACGTTTGGGGGGATTCCATCTAAAAATGGTGGTTGAAAGACTCCTTTTTTCCGGGGCTTTTTAATCTGTGGGTCAGACAGGTTAAGGGTTTATGCAGCGTTCCAGGACAGGGGTAGTCAAAGTCCAGTTCAAGTAAAAATGATGGTTCAAATCATACTGCCTTCTGGGACTTTTTAACTTGTGGGTCATGCAGGTTTAAGGTCATGCGTGGTACAAGACAGGGATAGTGAATAGTCTGTGAGATTTTTTCTGTGACTCTTGTTGTGTAATTGTGTTACCTAGATGTAGCACATATCCATTTTTACTGTTGTGGATGTTAATTCCAGCATCTCCAGCCCTGTTTGGGTGTAAGAATGAAGGTGGTGTTCCTCTCCCATAGACTTTAATGGTCATCGGCGATTATCTATTATCGGATATCGGCTTGATAATTGACAATATCGACTATCGATCCGATGACGATAGTTGACGCAATCGCTCATCACTACCTAGGGCACCTCCTCTGCCAGGAAGAAAGGGGGCGCAGTTCAACATGAATGTTGCAGCAGTGCACGGCCGGCAGCAGCCGTCTGATCCTATGTGCTGCTGCTGCTACTTGTTCCTCCAAGTGCCGTCCCCTTCATCTCTTCTCAGGCATTTGAGAGAAGGAGGGCAGCAGAGGAGGATTCAAATTACTTATCTGACTACGAGCGGGAAGGAACAAAAGTGGAAGCCGGAGCCTGTGGGTTCAGTGCTGCTGTGTAAAAGCTTCTACTACTTCTTATCATCTTTCTTACTGTGTCCGGGGTGTCCAGCTCCTGAAGTATGCAGAGAGCTGGACTGGTCATTGTGAACTGATGACACCTCTCCTGCACAGACACGGATAAGAAGCAAGATAGGAGAGGAGTCACCAATTCATATTGAGCCCTTCTGCTGTCTCCCCTCTCCTCAGTGTGGGCTCATCCAGCTCTGCCCTCTGTTAACTCTTTGCTGGCAGGACAATGCTGAAGGGCTCCACACTCAAAAGGCAGGCTGAATGAATGACCCCCTCCCCTCACGGCAACCAGTCATACACTCACTGTAAACCCCAAATAAAACACCTCTCCCTATATGTATATATGCATATGCAATGTGTATATATGTATATGTGTATTTATATATATAATATATAAAATATATATATTTATATATATTTTATATATATATATATATAAATATATATATTTTATATATATATATAATATATATAATGGTGTCTAAATATGTAAAAAAACATACATGCATTATAGCATCATACGTATATACTCACACGTGTACATTATAAAGTAAGTAAAACTATAATAGTAATAGTCTTTTTTGCTCATAGCAACCAAACAACGCATACCAACCATAAGAGCCTAGCTATTATTTTCTTCTACTGCACTAAAAAAAATAATAGCTGCGCTTGGATCGGTTGCTATGGGTAACAGAAACATCACCTCAATATTCAGATTACATTAGTGTGTTAGCACTTTGTGATCAATAAGTAGATTTCGGGTTGCAGTTTGGGCACTTGGGGCCACATGTACGAAAACTGTCTTGGTCTAAGACTTTCCATGTTGCCATCAGCAACCAGTCAGAGCCCATAGTAACCAATCAGAGCCCATAGTAACAAATCAGAGTGCCTCTTTAATTTCATATAGTGCTCTGAAAAAATTAAAGGGGCACTCTGATTGGTTACTATGAGCTCTGATTCGTCGCTATGGACTCTGATTGGCTGCTATGAGCTTTGATTGGTTGCTAGGGGCTCTGATTGGTTGCTATGAGCTCTGATTGGTTGCTATGGGCAACAAAGAAAGTCTTAGACCAAGACAATTTTCATAAATGCCCCCCTTGGTTTCTAAAAGTTCAACAACACTGTACTCGCTGTTGCCGCCTATTCCATCGCCTCTGTCGCGGAAAATACTTTTAGCCCCTTCCTGACATAATAATATGGCTCTTTGTATTTTTTCCTCTCTGCCTTCCCAGAGCCATAACTTTTTTTTCTGGAATCTGAGGTCTTTAATTTTGCGGAACAAGATGTACTTTCTAATGGTTTAAATCACTGTACTCTAGAATATACTAGGAAATGGGGGAAATGCGAAAAAAACATACTTCTGCCATGTTTGCAGTTTTTTTTTTTACAGCGTTAACTGGTGTAAATAATGTATTATCTGTATTCTGCAGGTTGATTCAAGTCCGGCAATACCAAACATGTAGGGTTTTCATCATGTTTTAGTAACACAAAAAAACCCAAACATCTACTCTTTAAATTTTCAGCCAATATCTTTTTTTGTTCATCCCCCTGGGACTTGAAAAGATGGAGCGTTTTTTTGCGGGCTGGTGTGTACTTTTTATTAACACCATTTTTGGATACATGTGACTTTTTGATCACGTTTCTTCAATTTTAAGGCATGTGCAATGACCAAAACCCCAAAACGTTAGCATAAAATTACAGTAATATTTTTTCTGCTAAAGGTGTTGAGCATACAGGTTGAATGATGTTATATTTTTTAAAAGATCGGTTTGTACGGCGGGGATACCAATTATGTGTAACTTTTTAAATTGTATTTTTTTATTTGTAAAATGACAAAAGAGGGGGATTTTAACTTTTAGTATTTTTTCTATAATAGCGCCACTTGACCCATTTGCCTAGGGCACCAAAATGTCTTGTTCCGGCCCTCGGTCAGAGGAAAAGAGTGGAAAGCAAACTCTTACAGTCAGAGAAAACATCACTAGAAAATCACATGAACTAACTGTACAGTCCACAGAATGTTTATGTAGCACTGGCGTCTACCACTATAAGGTCACTATGATGGTAATATTTGTCTGTTCGTAGTTTTTTTGTTCAGCAACAGTAGGTTGATATTATTTAGTCATTATGTGGTGGTAGTTGAAGTGGTCAAGGTGTTGTGGAACTATTAGGTTCTTCTATATTGGCCATTTGTATTTTAATAACTACTTATGCATATTTACCACATTTTTTTTTAATTAAAGTATTTGCCTTGGGACTTCTGACCCTAATCTTTAAAAACCACAGCAACATCCCAATCCAAAGATAAACAAGAAGATATTGTCAGATACAGTTGAAGTTTTGTAAATCACCTATTTTTCAGGGTTCTATATATTACAAATAGTGTTTAGATATAATAAAATTAAAGGGGTTGTCTTGCTACAAAGAATAGCTTTCAAATTGTAGGGAACACAAAATAAAGACATTTTCCAAATATATTGCTTTGTTCATCTGTTTTCCTTAAGGAGATACAAGTGAATTTATGACCTCCCTGGCTATTTCAGTTCCCTCAGTAACCGACCTGTGTATATCTCTCCCCCCTGCTGTTTGTTCTATGTGATAGCAGTGATTGAAGTCCTCACACAGATCACAGCAGCCTCTGTGCTGCTGGACAGTAAAAAAGCTTGATTTATCTGAAATAACAGCACTGTAATTAGGGCTTTTGTTTGAGGGATCAGATAAAGCCTTCTGCTAGTAGTTTCAGAGGCCTGTGAGCTAATCTGTTCTAATTTGCAACTGAAAACACAGCGTTGAATACAAGCAAGGAGCTGTATGCAAATTAGTCAGTCTGAACTAGGAAGTGACAGAGTATTTTATTCATGCATCCTATGAAACTCTGTAGGGAGACAACTCCTTTAAGGCCCCCAATCTTATGTCCAAATGGGAAACATCCTAAGAGAGTTAAAGAGCAGTATGGAGTACAGGTAAGGAACTGTACAATGTATTATATGAAGAAAACATAGTGGACAGAACATGTAGCTCCACATTATGCTATGTTGTCTTGATTGTTTGTATTTAATTTTGTTTTATACTGGATGAAAAATATAATTTTAAGAACATAGTGTTGTAATCTTGAGCCATTGTGAACTGATAAATCTCTGTATATGCTTAAAGGGTTTGTCCATCTATTTTTTTATTAGGCCTACAGTTTGGCCTATTAAAAAAAAAAAAAAAAACTTATACTCACCTCTCCCCTGACCTCTGTTCCAGTGCTGTTCTGTTCTCACCTGCACTGGACTTATGTTTTTTTTTTTTTCTTTCTTCTTCCAGAGGGGAACGTCACCACTGCAGAGGTCATGTTATTATTATTATTATTATTATTATTATTATTATTATTATTATTATTATTTATTTTAGAGCGCCATTAATTCCAGGGCGCTGTACATTTAAGGGGAATTACATACATAACAAATGTTGAACAAATACAATGGTGACAAAAATGACTAGTAACTGAAACAGAAAGGAAAGAGGACCCTGCCCGCGAGGGCTTACAATCTACAAGGAAGAAGGGGAGAGACAGAAGGTGTGGGGCAGACATGCTTGCGGGCCGGTGTAGTGGTGGTGGGGTTAGTGTGGGTTGTAGGCTATCCTGAAGAGATGGGTTTTCAGGTTGCTTTTGAAACTGGTGAAAGTTGGGGAGAGTCTGATGTTTTGGGTTAAGGAGTTCCAGAGTGTGGGTGAAGCACGGGAGAAGTCTTGGAGACGGTTATGTGAGGAGCTGATGAGAGGGGAGCAGAGGAGAAGGTCCTGTGAGGAGCAGAGATTGCGTGAGGGGAGGTACACTACATTACATTACTGTATGGCAATGAACTGCCCGACCGGTGAAGTCAAGCAGTGGCATGTGACTGCTGCAACCAGTCAGCAGCTGCAGTGGTGACATTCCTGTCCAGAAGAAGAATGAAGAAAACAGAAGACTGGTGGCAGGTGAGGATGGTGTGCCACTAGAATAGAGGTTAGGGAAGAGGTGAGTATAAGTAGTTATTAATTTTTTAAATGTGCCTTATTATGGGCCCTCAAGTTTCAATGGCCTCAGGATATCATATATTCAACATAGAATTAACTTTCCTGGGACAATGTATGTTAAATATGGTTTAAAAATACAAAATCCCAGATATCCGACCCAGCCAAATATCATGAATAATTTACTTGTGAAGCACGTATATTAGTGAAGGACGTGCAGTGATTGGCTGCACCTCCCTGCAGTTAAGTGTAGTACTACATGTTCTGTACTGCTCTTTATATGTGCCAGGATAAATGGCTACTACAAGTTAATGCCCCTTTCTTTTTATACAGTGGGCATATATGACTTGCCAATTCTAAATCGCTATAGAGAGTGTGGAATGCAACAGTATGTACTGCGGTTCATAAATGTGGGGCATCGTAAGTGTTGCGCAGCATAACTGTCGTGCATTGTCTGTGCCACGAGCAATGTGCCAAAAATGTGTTTAAAGACTCGTTAGAAACCAATCTTTCAACAAAAAAACCCCCACAAAAGTGATATAAACTAACTTATTTTAATGATAAAACTATATAAAATTAAATAATATAAATAAATAAATAATAAATTGTATTTTGTAAAATGAATAATAATTTAAATCATATAAAATTAGACAACCAATACAGTTATGTATAATAATACAATGCATAAAAATATAAAAATCAGATTAAAATTTCATAATTAACATAATACATTTTCATTAGAAAACAATTCAACGAATTGCACTAGTCTCTATAAAGAAGAGAAGTAATAGAATACAAATGCAACAGTTCTTAAGTATGATTGACAGTTAATAGCTACTTATCTCTTGCAACATTCTAACAACAAGAAAAGGATTGCTACTTCTGTAGGAGGGAAGGCACTGTGACTAGAGAGGGGCGAATCGATTCTAACGAAGTGGAATTCGTTTAGAATTTCAGGAAAACTTCGGTTCGGAACGAAGTCGAACTTTGGGGTACTTTGGGTGACCGAAGTGTGCTGTTGAGTGATAAAATGGCTGCGAGCCACATGGCGCTAGACGGGGGCAAAGCACTCTGGGAGGAAGAAGGCATAGCCTGCTTTGACATTGCAGAGGTGAAGCCAATCAGAACCGGCGGGATTCTGTGACTTCACCGCACTAATAAGTCCCGGGCGCGACGCCGGGAGCTCACACTCCTCTCACTGTGCTCATCAGGAAGGTGTTTGCCGCGGCTGATAGCTCTTACTGAAGAATTGATTTTTATAAAAGCGATTTCTGTGGGGTGTCAGCTTTTTCTCAGAGACTGTTCTCTTAATGTTCTATTTTCTAATTTTTTGGGGTATTGGATCTGTAAATCCAGTGTGCGTCCACATTGCAGCTGCAATACATTAAAATTTTATCCAATTTGGGATCTAAGGCCATTCCTGTTGTACTTCTTTTAAAAGAAACACGTTTTTAACAATAAAAATACCACTTCATTTTTGGCTGCTCAATTCTATTGCGAAAATTTACATCCAGAAGGTTAATTAAGCGTTGTTTTGCTGGTGTGCTGACCCCAAGAAACCGTCTTTTTCAACGCCAAAATATATAAATTTTTTCCTATAGCCTAAATCACAAGCAAAGGTTAATTATAGTGTTGAGCTGTTTTTAAATCGACAAAGTTGAAATCGGCAAGGTTTTTATGGTGATCGAAATTTTCCAGATCATGCGATAATTAAGGGTTAAAATCTGTGCATCATCTATTAAAGATCGCGCCTTTTTCGGCGCTTCCCTGTAATTTAGCGGCCAGCAATCAGATTACAGAATAAAAGCAGGGTGAGATGTGTGTGCACGTCATGACTGGGATGTGTATGGTTGCGATTGGCTAAAAAAATCACATGACCTCGTTTTACGTAGAACAGCGTTTCCTGTTCAGCCTCAGTGTCTCTCAGCGTCTCATAGGGGTAAGACCTGCGCTCTGCCTGTGGCCAAACAGCTCAGCGAAATTAGTAGAAACCTCTACTATTAGCTTTTGATCCTTCCAATTTAGTTAGATTAGAGATTGGAAGATTTTATGTAGTTTGCTAGAGAATTTTAAAGCACATCTACCGCTGTAAATTCACGGGGAGGGGGGGGTAAAGGGGGGGCCCCCGGGGGCGAAAACAGACAAGCTCTATCTATAAAAACACTGGATAAAGTTCACCAAGACTTAGTCTAAAACATTGTAGTGGAATATCTTTATTATTAACATTTTGCTATTAAATATTTTTCCCGGATATTGGGCAGCCTGAACTTATATTGGATACACATCATTTCTAGTAACTGCAGTTCCTTTGTTAGCTGCAAAAAACCCCCTTTTTTTATCAGTATACCATTTCAGATAGGGGTTCATTTTCAATTTTTAAACCCCTTACCAAACCCGTGACTGTTGATATATCCACCTTGCAGTTAAATTACAATCCAGCAATCTGAAATCAGCACAGGGTTTTTTTGTTGCCAAAAATACCGTGTATCGTATGAAAACATCACAGTTACGTTTTTTTGACTTTTGCGCACCCCGCATTGTTCATTGACGCAGCATCTACGTAAATCTAAAACAGCAATTCTTTATTCACCACAGGTGAATTGAAAGGTGCAAAAAATACCGTTTATTATATCAAAACATAAAAGTTACGTGTTTTTTTACTTTTGCACACCCAGCATTGTTCATTGACGCAGCATTTTTACGTAAATCTTAAAACAGCAATTCTAAATTCACCACAGGTGAAGAAAGGTGCAAAAAATATCGTTTATTATACCAAAACATAACAGTTACGTGTTTTTTGACTTTTGCACACCCAACATGTTTCATTGACGCAGCATATACGTAAAAACTTTAAAACAGCAATTCTAATATTCACCACAGTGAATGAAAGGGGCAAAAAATACCGTTTATTATATCAAAACATAACAGTTTACTGTTTTTTGACTTTTTGCACACCCAGCATTTTTCATTGACGCAGCATCTACGTAAAATCTTAAAACAGCAATTCTATATTCACCCCCAGGTGAATTGAAAGGGGCAAAAATACCGTTTTATTATATCAAAACATAACAGTTATGTGTTTTTGACTTTTCACACCAGGCATTGTACATTGACGCAGCATCTACATTAATCTTAAAACAGCAATTCTATATTCATCACAGGTGAATTGAAAAGGTGCAAAAAATATCGTTTATTATACCAAAACAAAACAGTTTACGTGTTTTTTTGACTTTTGCACACCCAGCATTGTTCATTGACGCAGCATCTACGTAAAACTTAAAACAGCAATTCTATATTCACCACAGGTTTAATTTTAAAGGTGCAAAAAATATCATTTATTTTACCAAAACATAACAGTTACGTGTTTTTTTAGACTTTTTGCGCACCCAGCACTGTTCATTGACGCAGCGATCAACGTAAATCATAAAAACAGCCAATTCTATATTCACCACAGGTGAATTGAAAGGTGCAAAAAAATATGCGTTTATTATACCAAAACAATAACATTACGTGTTTTTTTGACTTTTGCACACCCCAGCATTTGTTCATTGACTCATCATGCTACGTAAATCTTAAATAAAAACGACAATTCTAAATTCACCACAGGTGAATATGAAAGGGGTGCAAAAAATATCGTTTATTATACCAAAACAATAACAGTTACGTGTTTTTTGACTTTTGCGCATCCAAGCATTGTTAATTGACTCATCATCAACGTAAATTCTTAAAACAATCATATTCTATATCACCACACGTGAACTAAAGTGCAAAAAATAGTTTATTATACCAAAACATAACATTAGTGTATTTTGAACTTTTGCGCACCCAGCATTGTTAATTGACGCAGCATCTACGTAAATCATAAAACAGCAATTCTAAATTCACCACAGGTTAATTGAAAGGTGCAAAAAATACCATTAATTATACCAAAAAAAAACAGATACGAGTTTTTTTTGGGACTTTTGCCCAGTCCAGATTTGTTGATAGACACTCTTGGCAGTTAAATTTGAATCCCACAATTTTGTTTTTGATTAGAGGATTTGGAGAAATAGGCATGTGGATTTGCCGTCTTTTAATAAGAAGACTTTCCCAAAACTATTCCATACCTTCTCAAATTTTTTATATTTCTGAACATGGAGCGAAATGCAGGTGGTAAGCGTGCCCATCGTCTCAGGTATGGTCTCCACTCAATGGAAAAAAAGCAACCTTGGTACGGAGGGTCGATGTACAGGTACAGTTACAACCTATAGTCATGGGTTTGCCGGTTTCCTTCGTGACACTAAACAGTTAGTGTATACCATGAGAAAGTGTTCCTGCCTACAGGGGTCCTGGTTGTCATGTATGTGGGTGGCATTAAACCGCGAGCAATTCCCACAGCAGCCAGGCCCTCCCAGTCTTAACAGGACTTTCCTATCCAGATTCAGCAACTATACTAAAGAGAATACAGATGTTTAAGTATTGGCAAAGAGAAATTTTTGTTGGCGAATAATTGTTTTTCATGTTTGATAAGAGTTATTAATACCAAGGTTCAGGGTCTTCTAAGGACGCGTTTCTCACCCTCTTTAGCCAACATCTAATATGTTTCTCTTGGAAGAGAAATTTCTATTTAATCCACAACAACCATTTTGTAAATTGGTGATAAAATGGTACTCAAGATTTGTATAGTAGATTTGATTTTTCATCTGGGTATGGGATGAAAACCGAGTGAAATATTTATTTAATATAGTTAATGACAACCATAGGGTTTACAAATTTACTTTTGAAAACATCAAAAAAATTCCCTGAATTACCTGATGTACACGTTATAGGAGAGATGATGGAAAAAATCTGCATTAGAAAGGCCATACAAGAAGCCCATTGCATAGAAATACAATACTTAGAAGCCAACTCCTTGTCACCCCTCCCCATGTCATAAAAAATATGCATATAGGTGAGCTTAACAGAGCAAAAAGGAATAGTACCTCAGAGGCAGAGTTGTCATACAAACAAAAAAACATCTGTACAGAACCTCAAAGAGAGATTCTTCTCACCAACAACTTTTTTAGATAAAGCTATCCATAAGGTAAACAAAATGTGAAAAGAAACCAATTATTTGTTAAAAAACATAGGAAGGAAGAGACAAAAATCAGGGAAAAACATCACAACAAACTACAGTAACCAATAGTAATCCGAATCGTAGACATAATAACAACACATCTACCCCTTTTTGTTATTCAAACAATCGATTAAAACGTATGTTTACAACATATACATAAAGATTTGTTTCTAGAAAAGCTCCTACAATATGGTCACATGTGACACAACATCCCATGCTAAGGTACTAGGTTAGTCCTGAAGGGATTTCATGGATGCTGCCATCAAATCTGCAAAACTTCAAATATGTGAAAAAAACAATGCCTTACTTTCTTATCCAACAATAAAGTTTTTCAATTAAAAGCTTTATCAATTTCAACACAAATATCAGTTGATTTATCTTATAGGCAGTGAAAGTTGGGCGAAGATGCAATATGTTGGTTGCACTACTGGCACCCCTCAAAGTTCGTTTTAGGAGACATAATGTCGGAGTTGATAAATTATAACAAACAAAACCTCAGCAGTCCCAAAACACAGTCCTCAGGAAATACACCAAAGGGAGATCTGAAAACACTCAACTATAACAGGCATAGAACAGGTATAACAAGACGATAAGAAGAGGCGATTACACAGGAAACCAGCTAAGAGAGCCCTGGTGGTATTTTTCCACTGGATACCAGAGTCCCTAGGTGTTTAAAAAAACTCTCGTCAAGGACATCAATACCATTACTCACATAGCATAAAGATTTGAGCAGTTGATAGGTTTCAGGCGGAAAGGATTAAATATAAGTGTTTGTCATATATTGTAAACTTATGCAATTTTTTCTTAATGAATAAGGTACCTAGTTGGCATACACCACCAAAGGTCTATATACTGGAGAAGGCAACACATGCAAATTAGCCAACGAGTAAGTGTCATGTTACCGAAACGAGTCGCAGTTGGTCTCCATTCCTATCTTAACCATTGTAGGAGAAGGGGTCCTCTTGTTTTGTGTGAACATTGTATGGATTTTAACGAAGATGGCAGAATAAAATTGTTGGTGATTTACTATAAGCCCCGGTCAGCACCTGCTTAACAAATCCTCCTCACCTTGATTACATCAACACCCGCAAGTTGAGAGCATTGGTTTGTTTGTTTTGTGCATGACACAGTGAGGTAGAGGTACGATGAGAAGGTGCTCTATTCCAGTTCTTGCTACAACAACACCATGGCCAGCGGATCGTCCATTGGCAGGATCCGGTACAAGGCCTGTCATCGCTGTGTCATGGCCCTGTGAAATCAAAGTAACGAACATCGCGCCAATCTGTCCTTCAGTGGGTTAATGCAAACCTGCATCTAGCAGTACTACCTCCTTCGTCCTCTGCAGTCACGGCCACAAATGCGTCAAGTCAGCATCCGTCCAACATGAAGCAGCCTAAATGTACAAACTCGGGTACTCACCACTGTGGATAATCCATTGTCTGAAGACCCTCTTTGATGACAAATGCGGGTTGTGGTCAGAAGGCATGTTAAAAGATCAAGACGATGATTTAGTCAGCTCTGACGCCCAGTTACTGATGCCATCATAGAGTAGGAATGAAGCCGGTCCCGAATCGCAAAAAGTCCCGGTCGGTCGGCAACGCCTTGCAGTGCCCCTTGCTTGTAGCCCTCACTTCTTGATGCAGATAGTCATGACGACCAAGACACGTTCCACCCCTGTTTTTGATGATTGATCGATAATGACTACATAGGCGATCCATCCATGTTCTTTTCCGCAGAATTTTGCTTGCGAGCGCTTCATCAGTGGACTAGGAGGTGTAAAGACTAGGGGTATGATCGAATACGGTTATTCCCTGCCACAAAAAGGAGAGGGTGCGTTCGCGAGGAAGTCCGCTGATGATGAATCCGCCAGCCACGGTCAGCGAAACCCCGCTCCTCGCTTATTTCGCCGTCAAAAAGGCCAGACCTTTCAAGCCTGGGCGTTCTTGAGGAATCCACTGATTCCCAACCCCCACCCAGCTGATGTCATAAGCCGCCCTTATATGCCATAAACCAATAATTAGAGGTGCAATAACCTTAGTGGTTAAACCACCACCAACATGTCTATTCAACAAGAAGCGAATGCATGAGTTGAAATGGAGGGGAACACTAGGTGCCAAAAAAGGCCATAACCCACAGACACAGGCGTAACCACCTCTGTCTCCGCCGTCTCCTCTCCTCCGCCACCGACCAACGCGTTCCTCAGCATGCCCATGTCCTCTCAGAGTCATATCAGCGGATCAGACCACCGCTTCAGTCCTCCACCGTTCGCCCGATTAACCACACACCGCCAAGATCCATCCAAATCCCTTCTCCTTCCGCCAGTTTGAACAGACCTGCAACGCTCGTATTATCGGCCAGTTCCAAGCAGCCAGGCCATCTGTTCTTCCAGGTTAGTGAGCAGAAGAAACTCTTTAAACCCAAACCATCCCAAAGCCAAAAGGCCTTAATGTCGGCATAGCCAGGCTTATTGCCTTGACACGTTGCCTAGCCGTCTGGTGGAACACAGATGGTTTCCGCCACGTCATGGCCTCTCGCCTGCTCCCAAAAAAATGGGCCCCATATGCCTAGCAGGCATTTCTTGCCAGAAAACCGTCCCTTCCCTTGGCCAGCCACGTGTCATCTAAAATATCTCAAGCGCGTTTGTGTGCATCTGTGTCCGGAAAAGTCACTCAACCACACCGACACATGGACAAGTAAGCACGGCCAAGGCCGCATATCTCTGTGACAAAGCTCGACTGTTTGAGCAGGTTGGAATGTCTCTGGGGGTGACGGAGGCTCTCAGGCTCGGCGCACCTCTTGCAAAACTTCAAGTTATGGTGCAGGCTTCTTTCCACCAAGGTCCTCTGTGGGCAACGTGCCCAAGACACCAGGCCGTTTTGAAATTAATCTGCCTTGGAGGACCGTATCACAACACAGGTCAGGAATGCTTTGGACGGCTCAAAGCAACGAGGACCCGAGCGCTGGGGCTTGTTGACAAGACCTTGTGCACAGGCAAGGTGTTGTGCGATATACGCGAAATCCTTCTGCCGCCCTTAGATTGGTAGGACTGAGCACAATCCCTTGCCTGGGCACATGTCATGAAACCTTGTGTCGTCCAAAAATTTCTAAAGAGCTACCCTGGTCTTGACTACTTGTGCCTGCTAAGAATGCTCACGAGGTCTGAGTTCGCACTCTCCGCCGTTCGCACCCTGCTTTCGCCCCCTGGCTGCTTGCAGCTCATCTCGCCTCCCCGTCAACCGTCGTCATTGTTAGACGTGGCAACACGCTGGAATTCCACCCCACATCTCCAGCGATGGGGCAGCCGCAAGCCATTACGCATACGAATTTACCAGGCCTGACAAAGCGTAGGGACCTCGGGGTTTTTGAACCCCCGAATAGGGGGTAAAGACCTGCACCACCTTGCCATTTTTGAAGAAGCCCCCAAAAAAGGTCAGGGACAATCCCCCCTTGTCAATGACATTGTTACTTAGTTCGGAAACGACTTTGGGACACCGAAACAACGGGTCCCCGCCAGGACAGGAGGAGACGGACACAGATGCGCACGGCCTTTCCTCCGTCAAATCCACGGGCCCGACAGTTTCACAATTTCCCCCTCATTGGGCAGTGGTTCGGGCCGACTAGTCAATTTGCCATCAGCTCTCAGGGTGCACATCTCAGGCAATCAGGGCTGTGTTGAAGCTGTGCCGGAGGCAGGGGAGGGAGGGGGAGGAGGGTAATTCCTAGACACCAAAGTTACCGACCCCTGCCTTGGAAAGGGGTTGGCGCGAAAAAGGGAGGAGGAAATGAGGAAGATCAGTTTGCTAGTCCCCCCTTACCCAGACTTGGGAAATCAAGGCTCCATCCTCACAGAGTGCTTGGATGCCCATTTCCCCCAAATGATCTCCATTAAGGCCTCAAAATAAAACATTATGGGTGGCCACCCTCCGGCCCCCCGTACAAAAAAAAACTCAGCACTTTCCTTCCACCCACCCAAAAGAAGTAAAATGCAGGGAAAGAGACCTTGCGTTGATCAAATGGAACATCGTTGCTCGCTTCACTTCCCCAAATTCACGGTGGAAAAACATCAACGTGAACATAAGTGCCAAATAGGCGACGGGAGCACAGGGAAGGGGCAGAAACCAATGGGGGACCCCTGGGAAACTTTTTTTTACCCCCCTCACCCCCGCAGCAATGCAGGGGACACATCCCAAAACCCCAGAGACACTTAAGAACAGTCACGAAACCTTCCCAAAGGGCTGTGTTCCGGACCCCAAAATTCGGGACCAAAATGGGCGAATGGCCCCCAGCTGGGCCCTAACCCCATAGAGGTGTTGTCCCCCAGCACCCGTCATAACTGAGCGGACCTTCACACAGCTGGGGGAGTCATTCAGACAAACGCATCCGGGGTTTCCACAGATAATGTGGGTCTTTGACTTTCATCAAGATAACAGGCATGGATCTCTGATAGTTTGGCCCCAAAATTTCCGAGGTCCCGTTATTGCCGGTCTACTTCACATTCCTTTCAAACAAAATGGTCCTCTTGAAAAAATTTTTTTTTAAAAGATCATTTCTACTGCAATTTTTATTTTCTTTTCCCAATTCATTTTGCTTTTTGCGTGATAATGTAAAAACAGCAAGGTTTTATGACAACACCGTATTTCCCCCCTTTTTTTTAAGAAGTTTTCCCCATTGTCAAAAGTTTTTTTAGGTCATTTTGCTGTGAGATAAGCTATAATTATGGTCCTTTTAAAAAAGTGGCTTTTAATTTATTTCTCCCCCAAAAATTTTTTAAAAGGGCTGAAACTATTAAAATTTTTTTGGGGGCATGTAGCTGTGAGAAACTTCCTTCCATTAAAAAATGTTGTTCTAAAGGGCATTTTTCCTCACAATTTTTAAATGGCTAAAGTCATTTTAATTTTT
>JAODAL010068568.1:0-16747 GCA_025379985.1 Phyllomedusa bahiana
ATGGGCCCGGAAAACACACTGTTATGGGCCCTGTTACTATCACTGTTTTTGGGGCCCTTTTAAATCACGAAAAGGGGCCCTTTACTAACTGAGGGGGGGCCTGTAAACATCACTGTTATGGGCCCCGTTACAAACACTTTTTTTTGGGGCCCCGTTACACCGTTAGGGGGGCCCTACTACCGTTAGGGGGCCGTTACAAACTTTAGGGGGCCCGTTACTATCATTTTTTATGGGCCCGTTACAATCACTTTTAGGGGGCCCTTTACTATCACTGTTATGGGCCCCGTTACATCCCTGTTAGGGGGCCCTGTTACTATCACGATTTTGGGGGGCCCCGTTACTATCACTTTTTATTGGGCCCCTTACTATCACGTTAGGGGCCTCAAAACAGTTATTGGGGCCCGTTTTTAAACACATGGGGCCCCGTTACACACTTTTATGGCCTTTTAAACACTTTTATGGGGCCCCGTTAAACATCACCTTTATGGGGCCCCAAACATCCGTTAGCATATTTTCCCAATTTTAAAAAAAAAAGCAGGGCGCGCCGGAAAAACATTTCAAGGCAGCCCATCTTCCGAAAAGGGCCAAAACCCCCCTTAAAAAAAGCCACACCCACCCCCCCTAACGCATAACGGGTTTTTGGGAAGAAACCCTGATGCCCTTAAGGGGCCGGGTAAAACCCCCCATAACAGGAAGTCCCCCAACCCGGGGTAGACCCCCCTGTAGCCAAGAGCCCTCTTAGCCGGAGGTGCCCCCTTGTTATCCGGGTGGGTTTCCCCCATTTTCCCGGTAATCCCCCATTGTTTCCCAGTAGTGCCCCCTCTGTTCCCCAGCTAGTGCCCCCATTGGGCCAGTATGCCCCCCAATTTTGCCAGTATGCCCCTCTTTCCATAGTGCCCCCTTTCCCCGGTAGTTCCCCCATTGTTCCAGGTAATGCCCCCCTTTTTCCAGGTAGAGCCCCCTTCTTTGCCGGGTAAAATCCCCTTTTGTTCCCGGGGGTATGCCCCATTTTTCCAGGGGGCCCCCCTGTTGCCAGTGTGCCCCCATTTTTGCCATAAGCCCCCCCTTGTTGCCGGGGTAGATGCCCCTCTGTTGCCGGGTAGATGCCCCTCTTTTCCCAGGTATGCCCCCATTGTTCCAAGGTAGTGCCCCCATTTTCCCGGGGTAGACCCCCCTTTGCCAGGTAGTGCCCCCACATTTTCCAGGTAGAGTCCCCCTGTTGCCAGGTAGTTCCCCCTCTTTTCCAGGTAGAGCCCCCTCTTTGCCGGGTTCCCCCTCTTTTGCCGGGAGTGCCCCCCATTGTTTCCGTAGATGTCCCCATTGTTGCCGGGGGGGGGAATGTCCCCTTTGCCAGTAGTGCCCCATCTGTTCCAAGGTAGTTTTCCCCTCTGGTGCCAGGTAGTGCCCCTTCGTTGCCAGGTAGGCCCCCTCTGTTGGCCAAGAAGAGCCCCCCTTTTTGCCGGGTATGCCCCCATTGTTCCAGGTAAGCCCCCTCTGTTGCCAAAAGAGCCCCCATTGTTGCCAGAGATGCCCGCTCTGTTGCCAGGAAGACCCCCATTGTTACCATTAGTCCCCCCTCTTTTTGCCAGGTAGTGCCCCCCCACTTTGCCAGGTAGATGTCCCCCTTTTTGCCAATGCCCCAAATGTTGCCAGTAGTGCCCCCATTTTTGCCAGGTAGATTCCCCTCTTTTTGCAGGTAATTTCCTCTCTTTTGCCATTTTTTTCCCCCCTCTTTTGCCAGAAGAGCCCCCATTTTTCCCGGGATGCTCCCATTTCCCATTTGGCCCCCTCTTTTCCAGGTAGATTCCCCCCCGGCCCCAGGTAGTCCCCCCACGTTGCCGGGTAAGCCCCTCTTTGCCAGGTATGCCCCATTTTGCCAGGTTTTTCCCCCTCTTTTGCCAGGTAGATGTCCCCCTTTGCCAGTAGGCCCCCATTGTTGCCGGGTAGGGGCCCCCTCTGTTGCCAGGTGCCCCCATTTTCCCGGGTATGCCCCCCATTTTTTGAAAAGGTTCCCCCCTTTTCCAGGAAATTTCCCCTCTGTTCCAAAAGGTGCCCCCCTGTTGCCAGGAAGAGCCCCCATTGTTGCCATAGTCCCCCCATTGCCAGGTAGTGCCCCCATTGTTCCAGGCGACCCCCCCCCCCTAAGCAAAAAAAAATAAAATAATAAAATCCACTTACCTCCCAAGCTCCTGCAAGCGGCCAGCTCCGACCGATCTCCTCAGCGGGCCAGGGGGAAGTGAGACAACCGCCGCCATTCCCCTCAGCCGCGCGTCCTTCCCCTGGCCGCTGACCTGTAGTGCGCGACACAAAACCCCCCGCCGACAACAGGGGGGAGGAGGGGAGCGATCCCCCTGCCTCCTCCCCCGCACACGAGAACCCCCGGGGGGTTGAACGGGCAGCGCCCGCTTCACCCCCCCCGTAGGAGCTCCCCGGCCCGGGGCCAAGTAGCGCACTAGCGCTACTCCCCCCCCCACGGCCCTTTTAAAGAGCCCCCCCGCCTGGTTTGGGGGCGGGAGGGAAACCAAAATTCCCCCGGGGGGGCAGGAGGGAACCCCAAAAAGCGGGACCCCCCCCGCCAAAAACGGGGGAAAATTGGGATGAAAGCTGGTTTTGGGGCCTTTTTAACCCATCACTGTTAAAAAGGGGCCCCTTAAATACACCGTTATTTGGGGGGGCCCTTTTCTATCACTGGGTTTTGGGCCCCCTTTCTATTTACTGGGATGGGGGGCCCCCCTTTCACATTTCACTGTTATGGGGGCCCCCTTACTATCAAATGTTTTTTGGGGCTTTTACTAAACACTGTTATTTGGGGGCCCCCAACTATCACTTTTTGGGGCCCCTTTTCTTTTCACTGTTATGGGGGGCCCCGTTTTCCAAACACTGGGTTTTGGGGGCCCCTTTAAATATCACTGTTTTTGGGGCCACCCCCACTATACTGTTTATTTGGGGCCCCGTTAAAAAAACACTGTTTTTGGGGCTTTACTATCACTGTTATGGGGGGCCCCTTACTATCACTGTTTTGGGCCCCGTTTTCCCTTTTCATTCACAATTTTTATTGGGGGGGGTGTTACTTTCACTTTTTATGGGGCCCGTTTTCAAACACTGTTTAGGGGGCCCCGTTACTATCCAAATGTTATGGGCCTTTTTTAAAATCCCTGTTTTGGGGCTGTTTCTACACTGTTATGGGGGGCCCAGTTTAAATAAACACTTTATGGGGCCCCGTTTCTATCACTGGTTTAAGGGGCCCCCCTTAAAATCCCCCCTTTTTGGGGCCCCGTACTATCACTGTTTAAGGGGGCCCCCCTTACTAATTTACTTTAAAGGGGCCCCCCTTACTTTTCACGTTTTTGGGGGCCCGTTTAAATCACTGTTATGGGGCCCCGTTACTATCCCTGTTATGGGGCCCGTTACTATCACTGTTATGGGGCCCCGTTACTATCACTGTTATGGGGCCCCGTTACTATCACTGTTATGGGGCCTCGTTACTATCACTGTTATGGGCCCCGTTACTATCACTGTTATGGGGCCCCGTTACTATCCCTGTTTTGGGGCCCCGTTACTATCACTGTTAAGGGGACCCGTTACTATCACTGTTATGGGCCCCGTTACTGTCACTGTTATGGGGCCCTTTACTGTCACTGTTATGGGGCCCGTTACTATCACTGATATGGGGCCCCGTTACTATCACTGTTATGGGGCCCCCTTACTATCACTGTTATGGGGCCCGTTACTATCACTGTTATGGGGCCATGTTACTATAACTGTTATGGGGCCCGTTACTATCACTGTTTTGGGGCCCGTTACTATCACTGTTATGGGGCCCGTTACTATCACTGTTATGGGGCTGTTACTATCACTGTTATGGGGCCCCCTTACTATCACTGTTATGGGGCCCGTTACTATCACTGTTATGGGGCCCCGTTACTATCACTATTATGGGGCCCGTTACTATCACTGTTATGGGGCCCGTTACTATCACTGTTATGGGGTCTGTTACTATCACTGTTATGGGGACCGTTACTATCACTATTATGGGGCCCCGTTACTATCACTGTTATGGTCCCCGTTACTATCACAGTTATGGGCCCCGTTACTATCACTGTTATGGGGCCCCGTTACTATCACTGTTATGGGGCCCCGTTACTATCACTGTTATGGGGACTGTTACTATCACTGTTATGGGGCCCGTTACTATCACTGTTATGGGGCCCCGTTACTATCACTGTTATGGGCCCCGGTTCAAAAAAATTTTATGGGCCCAGTTACTATCACTGTTATGGGGCCCAGTTACTATAACTGTTATGGGGCCCCGTTACTATCACTGTTATGGGGCCCTGTTATTATCACTGTTATGGGGCCCCGTTACTATCACTGTTATGGGAACCGTTACTATCACTGTTATGGGGCCCGTAAATATCACTATTATAGGGCCCCGTTACTATCACTGTTATGGGGCTGTTACTATCACTGTTATGGGACCCTGTTACTATCACTGTTATGGGGCCCGTTACTATCACTGTTATGGGGCCCCGTTACTATCACTGTTATGGGGCCTGTTACTATCACTGTTATGGGGCCCCGTTACTATCACTGTTATGGGGCCCCGTTACTATCACTGTTATGGGGCCCGTTACTATCACTGTTATGGGGCCCGTTACTATCACTGTTATGGGGCCCCGTTACTATCACTGTTATCGGGCCCGTTACTATCACTGTTATGGGGCTGTCACTATCACTATTATGGGGCCCCGTTACTATCACTGTTATGGGGCCCCGTTACTATCACTGTTATGGGGCCCCGTTACTATCACTGTTATGCATAGTTGCCAACTTTCGAAAATGAAAAAGCAGGAGAATGTAGTGGGCGGGGCGCGTAGTGCGTCGCGGCAAAAATTTGCATGGACACGCCCATCTTGTTGGTATGCCACGCCCCTTCAAAAAAGCCACACCCACTCCACCTAACTGCATAACGGCTTTGGAAGAAAGCCAGGTAGATGCCCTTATAGCCAGGTAGTAACCCCCCATAACCAGGTAGTGCCCCTTACAGGCTGGTAGATGCCCCCTTGTAGCCAAGTGGATGCCCCGTCGGTAGCCAGGGGGAGCCAAATGTGTAGCCAGTAGATGCCCCACTTTGTTAGCCAGGTAGGTGTGCCCCCCATTGTTAGCCAGGTAGGTGCCCCCCATTGTTAGCCAGGTAGGTGCCCCCATTGTTAGCCAGGTAGGTGCCCCCCATTGTTAGCCAGGTAGTGCCCCCATTGTTAGCCAGTTAGTGCCCCATCTTTTTGCCTGGTAGTGCCCCCATTGGTTGCCAGGTAGATGTCCCCTCTGTTGCCAGGTAGTGCCCCCTCTGTTGCCAGGTAGTGCCCCCATCTGTTAGCCAGGTAGTGCCCCTTTTGTTGCCAGGTAGTGCCCCCTCTGTTGCCAGGTAGTGCCCCCATCTGTTAGCCAGGTAGTGCCCCCTTTTTGCCAGGTAGTGCCCCCCTTGTTGCCAGGTAGATGCCCCCTCTGTTGCCAGTAGTGCCCCCATCTGTTTGCTAGGTAGATGCCCCCTCTGTTGCCAGGCAGATGCCCCCTCTGTTGCCAGGTAGATGCCCCCTCTGTTGCCAGGTAGATGTCCCCTCTGTTGCCAGGTAGTGCCCCCTCTGTTGCCAGGTAGTTGCCCCCTCTGTTGCCAGGTAGTTGCCCTCTCTGTTAGCCAGGTAGACCCCCCATTGTAGCCAGACAGTGCCCCCCTAAAGCTAATAAAAATCAAATAATAAAATCCACTTACCTCACCAGGCTCCTGCAGCGCGGCCAGCTCCCGACCGATCTCTTCAGCGGCGCTGGGGGAAGTGAGAGCAGCCGCGCGTCACTCCCCTGCAGCCGCACGTCACTTCCCCCTGCGCCGTTGACCTGTATGTACGGCGCACACACCGGCGCCGGACATACAGGGAGAGGAGGGAGGAGGGAGCGATCCCTCCTGCCCCTCCCCGCACAGTGAGACCGCGGGCGGGTGAGCGGCCGCTGCGGCCGCTTCACCCGCCTGTAGGAGCGGTCCCGCGGCGCAAGAGTAGCCCCACCAGCGCTACTCTTGCGCCGCGGTAATTTAAAGGACCCCCGCCGCCTGCAGGCGGCGGAGGAATGCCAACTCCCCCGGGAGGGCGGGAGGGGACCCCAAATAGCGGGACCCCCCCGCCAAAAACGGGAGAGTTGGCATGTATGCTGTTATGGGGCCCCGTTACTATCCCTGTTATGGGGCCCCGTTACTATCCGTGTTATGGGGCCCTGTTACTATCACTGTTATGGGCCCCGTTACTATCACTGTTATGGGCCCCGTTACTATCACTGTTATGGGCCCGTTACTATCACTGTTATGGGGCCCCTTACTATCACTGTTAATGGGGCCCCGTTACTATCACTGTTATGGGGCCCAGTTACTATCACTGTTATGGGGCCCGTTACTATCACTGTTATGGGGCCCGTTACTATCCCTGTTATGGGCCCGTTAATATGCCTGTTATGGGGCCCTGTTACTATCACTTTTATTGGGCCCCATTACTATCACTTTTATGGGGACCAGTTTCTATCCCTGTTATGGGGCACATTACTATCACTGTTATGGGGCCCAGTTACTATCACTGTTATGGGGCCCTGTTACTATCACTATTATGGGGCCCCGTTACTATCACTGTTATGGGGCCCTGTTCTGAGGGCCCGGTTGTGGTTGGCAGTGTTACTGGGATCTATCCTTGAACTTTCCCCTCCATTGGCTACATCCTGCATCCAGCTCTGGCTCTAGCACCCTAATCCCAGCAGACATACTGGTGTGGCTTCCAGTTAAACTGGTTTGACTGGTCAGAACTCAAAGGTCCATCTTTGAATTAAGAAGAATAGGACTGAGAAGGTTAAGGGTCCAGCTGTGGGGGCTCCGGGGGCGTCATCCTCACAAAGAGATTATATCAGGTCAGAAGATAAAGAACAGGACTTTCCAGTAATGATAATAGGACAGCGGGGCCCCGGCACCGACCCCAGGCCCCCTGCAATCACTGACCCCGGCCCCCACCATCACTGACCCCGGCCCCCTGCAATCACTGACCCCGGCCCCCCACCATCACTGACCCCGGCCCTCCACCATCACTGACCCCGGCCCCCACCATCACTGACCCCGGCCCCCCACCATCACTGACCCCGGCCCCCCACCATCACTGACCCCAGCCCCCACCATCACTGACCCCAGCCCTCCACCATCACTGACCCCAGCCCTCCACCATCACTGACCCCAGCCCTCCACCATCACTGACCCCGGCCCCCCACCTCACTGACCCCGGCCCCCCACCTCACTGACCCCGGCCCCCACCATCACTGACCCCGGACCCCACCATCACTGACCCCGGCCCCCCCACCATCACTGACCCTAGACCCCACTATCACTGACCCTGACCCCCACCATCACTGACCCTGACCCCCACCATCACTGACCCCAGCCCTCCTCCATCACTGACCCCGGCCCCCACCATCACTGACCCCGGCCCCCACTATCACTGACCCCGGCCCCCACTATCACTGACCCCGGCCCCCCACCTCACTGACCCCGGCCCCCACTATCACTGACCCCGGCCCCCACCATCACTGACCCCGGCCCCCACTATCACTGACCCCGGCCCCCCACCTCACTGACCCCAGCCCCCTGCAATCACTGACCCCGGCCCCCCACCTCACTGACCCCGGCCCCCTGCAATCACTGACCCCGGACCCCCACCATTACTGACCCCGGCCCCCCACCTCACTGACCCCGGCCTCCACCATTACTGACCCCGGCCTCCCCCATGACTGACCCCGGCCCCCCACCTCACTGACCCCGGCCCCCACCTCACTGACCCTGGCCCCCACCATCACTGACCCCGGCCCTCCACCATCACTGACCCTAGACCCCACTATCACTGACCCCGGCCCCCACCATCACTGACCCCGGCCCCCACCATCACTGACCCCGGCCCCCACCATCACTGACCCCGGCCCCCCACCATCACTGACCCCGGCCCCCACCATCACTGACCCCGGCCCCCACCATAACTGATCCCAGTCCCCCACCATCACTGACCCCGGCCCCCACCATCACTGACCCCGGCCCCCACCATCACTGACCCCAGCCCTCCACCATCACTGACCCCGGCCCCCACCATCACTGACCCCGGCCCCCACTATCACTGACCCCGGCCCCCACCATCACTGACCCCAGCCCTCCACCATCACTGACCCCGCCCCCACTATCACTGACCCCGGCCCCCACCATCACTGACCCCGGCCCCCACCATCACTGACCCCGGCCCCCACCATCACTGACCCCGGCCCCCACCATCACTGACCCCGGTCCCCACCATCACTGACCCCGGCCCCCACCATCACTGACCCCAGCCCCCACCATCACTGACCCAGCCCCCTACAATCACTGATGCGGCCCCCCATCATCACTGTAACAACGTAATTTTCCTCCTTTTTTAAAGAGGAAACACAGGAACCAGAAGTCGTTTTGTTTGCTAGAGGCTGGGGGCTTTTTGTGTGTATATCACAATGTGGAGAGAGCAAAAAAAGGCAGATGCGTGGATTCATCCCTGACTCTCAAAACTTCATAAAGCCCTTTACAACGGGCGAGAGGATGCATGAATTTCTGCTGTGTGAGTACAGACTGCCATCTGCATAACCCAGACACCAAAGGAGTGTGCTTACAGATCCACATAAAAGGCTGTACCCAGAAACCTGCACATTCCTCCTATACCATACTGAATAAGCTGGATGGCAGACTACATCACGTGTTCCCAAATTTTGATACAACTGACAGCATAACCTGGCTAAAAACTAAAAAAATGGATGACAGGTTTTGAGAATTTTCCCGGGAAGCAACAGACTAAAAATGACAAAAGAAAACGACTCTATTGTGCACTATGCGGGCACAGAGTGTAGATATTTACAGCACCCTCCCTCACAGAACTGCATTTATACCCTGCCCAAACCCCTAACAGATTACTTCAACCCTAAGCAAAACACAGATATGAGAGATCAAGTTCGGGTTTGCTAAACACTTCCAGAAAATCCATGGACACATATTCACACGCTAAGGAACTGCACAGGGGTGTGGGCTTTTTACTGATGCGATGAGAAATTATAACCAAATCATTGTGTCGGCACATAAACCACTAAAAGACGCAAACCTGCAGCAGGATAACTCCTGCAGACCTTCTCAGAAGGGCCCGTGCCAAAAAATAGCAATCATCAGCCACTGGTGGAAAGGGGGATGACTCCAGGTGCATACCCCCAACATAAAGTTACACAGACATGAAACCCGAAACCAAAAAAAAATTTCCCGGTGTGGGAAGATTTTCCCTCAGAAAATAAATGTCCAGCTTTGGGCAAACCTGCAGAAAAAATGCGGCAAAGAAAACCCTTTTTTTGGCAGCATGTGCAACACACTTACCAAACGTCTTTACAGTCCAAAAAACAACCCAATGAAAAATCTTACATCAGACGAGAGGAGACACACCACAAGTGAACTTGTTTACATTATTTCACCAAAATCCCTACGGCCCTCCAAAAAATACAATCACTGTTTTTTAGAAGATATTTTTTTCACCATTGATACTGGGGCATCATTGAACTTATAACAGCGATACATATGAGAAATTGCAATACACCTGTTTTGGGAAACGTTCAGCCCAAAAACTTCCCATAGGGATCTCCCCCTTACCAACCGTGGGAAAATTTGAACGAAATCAGCTACAAAAAAGGGCAAGACACAAAAACAAGTTTTTACTTTTTAAAGGGCCGGGAGCTGCCTTCTCAGCTCCCAAAAGCCTAAACTGGGTCTCTTCAGATCATTCATACAATAACTGATCCGCGACAAGGATGTACAAACTATGATTCTAAATTTTTCCCCTCTTGTTCTGGATTGGGAAAATTGAAGGATTTTCAAGCAAAATTTTAAAGGGGACGAAAATTTTCGCCCGGGTCCAAAATCCCACGGGCCATCCCATTTCATCGAAAAGAAGGTGGAAAAAGAACTTCAATTTTAGAGGATGATGAAAACATTGAGACTGTTACAGGCCCCCACTCCATGGCTTTTTCCCAATTGTTGTTTTCCAAAACCAAAAAACCCGACCAGTGAACTTTTTTGGGGGACTGCGCCTCCAAATACTGCCATTCAGAGAGAAAGACACATCTCCCCCACAAAAAACATATTATTCATTTACTGAAGGGAGCACTATCTTTTCAAAGCTGGCCCTTTAACAAATTTTACCATCAGCAAACTAGTCCAAGTCCAGATCCCCTAACAACATTTTTCTACACATTTAGGCCTCAGGCGGACAAACGTTGACATTTGGTGTTTTTCAGGCGGAAATTTTTTCAGGATGCTATAAAGAAGTGTGACCAAATACCCCAATGCTTTCAATTACAGTGATGACTTCTAGGTATGGAAAAACCCCAAGCTGAAACAAATGCATTACATGAGGTCTTTCAATCTTCATCTCAGGGACTCCTCTAAAAAAAGAGAATTAAATTTTTACAAAACGTCCTTGGGATTTTTTTATGGTCACATTTTTCAGGGGCGGGAAAACAACCGTCCCAAAAAGGTACAGGGGATAAAAATGGCCTCCATTCCTCAAAAGTCAGTGAAGTTCGCCTTTCTTGGAAGTCCATTACTGTGCTAATAACCAAATTTTTTCCACCATTAGTGCCCCACTGAGGGGTCTCACGAAAATGGCTTGAATTCAAGTGTCCACAAGTGCCAAACCCTTTTGATGCAATTAAAAGGGAACTTTTTCCAAACTACCTTGGCTTACTTTGATCCACGTTACCACTGAGTTGATTGGGATGCAATCCGTGGGCTGGGGGCTATTTTAAACCGCAATACTTACCCAAAAAATCCAACCCCTTTCCCTCATTGCTTCCAAGAGCATTAACAAAACTGAAAAAAAGATACTCCGCCCGAAAAGGAGAGCCTAGCTGTTGTCTGGGGTGTGAACACTTTTATCTCTTTCCTATGGACTCCATTTTCCAAATTACAGATCATCAACACTCCTCATCATTTTTGGAAACCCCAGAGCAAGATCCCAGCTAGATTAACGGGGGGGTCTGCGACTTCAAATTACAATTACAAAAACGTTCATAGGGCCCGGAAAATACAGTAATCCAGCTACTACATACCAGACATCCCCCAAAGAAACCAAAATTCAGCATCAGGGAACGAACATACAACAACTTTGTTGCATTAAGCAGTACCAAAGGCACTTTCACTGACAAATTTTTGACGGGAACGCAAACGACAAGACCTTTTTGCTTTAATACAAATTATCCAAAGTGGGAAAAAGGGAAAGAAATCCAGAAGCAAAATTTTTAATAGGACAAACATTAAGGAGCTGCAAACATTCTCAATTTTAGAAAGAACTATCATACGAGGATCCCTAATTCTCGAGGGGAACCAAACTGGGTTCCAAAGGGCCCTTTCTACGAAAGTAATACAGATGCTCGAAGGCATTTGGGGGAAATTTTGGGGACCAAAAAACTTTTCAAAAAAAGTGTGGTTCCCAAAAAGGGGTTTTTAGAAAAACACATAATAAAACACTGCAATACTTGCCACTTTTACCCTCAGCAAACCCGAACCCCTACGGGTGTCCCTCTACCAAAGACTGTCTGGAGGAAGTAGCGGTTGATATCATGGGGCCCTTTTCTAATGGACAATACACCTAGTGGCAATTTATGAATATTCCAGATATCCACAATTGCATTTATTTCGTCACTTTAGCAACCAGGGTCATACCAAGTTGGACACTATTTTTTCAGCATTGGTATTCCAAAAAAAAGTCAAAACAACAATGGCCTCCATTTAAGGGCTCATTCTACAATTAAACCCCGGGCCACAAGCAAATGGAAAGGGGGAAAGATTTATGCGCACCTTAGGGGAAAAGGTCAAAGCAGCTATCTGGACATATCCCACTGAAAGGCCCCGAACAAATTCCTACGCAAAATCAGAAGTACGCCGCCTCAACAAAAAGCTGCTCCTGCTCACTGGTTTCCCCCCAACTCCTTTGCATACGCATTCCTGATTTGGCTACTCACGTACTGCCAGCGATCAACCATTAGACCAACAGACTTGGACAACAAGCGCAAAATGAAACAGTATGCGGACAAGGAAAAAAACGGGGGGGAGCCATCGCTATTCGGGCGGGTGTACGTTGTTTTTCAAAGCCCAAAAAACAAACATGTCCCATATGTCCACAGGTTACATGTAACAGCCAAGAAAAAAGTATGGTCCCACTAGCGGGACGGACCTCCATCACCAGGAAAGCCTCACATTTTAAAATAAACCAACCAAAGATTTTATGAAACTCTCAACTGACGGACTGGTGTTGATAGGGCAACTCTCAACAGAAGAAACCAGCCCTTCGGTAAGTAGTGATCCGGTCTTCAGACAAATCCTGCCAGAGAAAGAAGAGCCCCATCTAGACCATTGAGAGGTTTAGCCCCGGACCGGAACTTTCATCAGATTAATTCATTTGTAAATGACTTTTTTGTTAGTTTTTCCATGTGTTTTTTTGTGTTGTTTTTTGTTGTTGTTGTATTTCCCAAACTTAAAATGTCAAAAGGGGTTTTATAGTATTTAAAAAACAAAACAAAAACAAAAAAAAACAGGGGGGGATGAACAACAGAAGTGTTCCTTTTCCTCTTTAAGAGGAAACACAGGGAAACCCGGAAGGGGTATTGCTTGCTAAGGCAGGGCTGTTGTTTGTATGGCAGAATGGGAGAGAGCAATAAAAGGGCAGATGCTGCTGGATTTTATCCCTACTTCTCAACTTCTAAGACCCTTTCAATCACGGCACCGGTCCCCACAATCCTGACCCCCCGGCCCCCACAATCACTGACCCCGGCCCCCCAAAATCACTGCCCCCGCCCCCTACAATCACTGGACCCCCCGGCCCACTATCACTGCCCTAGACCCCACATCACTGACCCCGACCCCCACCATCACAGACCCCGGGCCCCCCCCATCACTGACCCCGGCCCCCCCCTTCACTGCCCCTGGCCCCCCCCCAAACTGACCCCAGCCCCCACCATCACTGACCCCAGCCCTCCATCATCACTGACCCCAGCCCCCCACCATCAATGACCCCAGCCCCCACCATCACTGACCCCAGCCCTCCATCATCACTGACCCAGGCCCCCACCATCAATGACCCCAGCCCCCACCATCAATGACCCCAGCCCCCACCATCACTGACCCCAGCCCTCCACCATCACTGACCCCAGCCCTCCACCCCACGCCCAGGCCCCCACCATCACTGACCCCGGCCCCCACCATCACTGACCCCACCCCCCACCATCACTGACCCCAGCCCTCCACCATCACTGACCCAGGCCCCCACCATCACTGACCCCGGCCCCCACCATCACTGACCCCGGCCCTCCACCATCATTGACCCCAGCCCTCCACCATCACTGACCCAGGCCCCCACCATCACTGACCCAGGCCCCCACCATCACTGACCCAGCCCCCACCATCACTGTCCCCGGCCCCCCACCATCACTGACCCCGGCCCTCCACCATCACTGACCCCAGCCCTCCACCATCACTGACCCTAGACCCCACCATCACTGACCCCGGCCCCCACCATCACTGACCCCGGCCCCCACCATCACTGACCCCGGCCCCACCAACCCCGGCCCCCCACCATCACGGACCCCAGCCCTCCCCCATCACTGTCCCGGGCCCCCACCCTCACTGTCCCCGGCCCTCCACCATCACTGACCCCAGCCCTCCACCATCACTGACCCCGGCCCCCCCATCACTGACCCCGGCCCCCACTATCACTACCCCGCCCCCACCTCACTGTCCCCCGGCCCCCACCATCACTGACCCCGCCCCCACAATCACTGACCCCAGCCCCCACCATACCCGACCCCAGCCCCCCCATCACTGACCCCGGCCCTCCACTATCACTAACCCAGGCCCCCTGCAATCACTGACCCCGGCCCCCACCATCACTGACCCCAGCCCCCACCATCACCGACCCCAGCCCCCACCATCACTGACCCCGGTCCCCACCATTACTGATCCCGGCCCCCCACCATCACAGATCCCGGCCCCCCACCATCACTGAACCCCAGCCCCCTGCAATCACTGACCCCGGACCCTCACCGTCACTGACCCCGGCCCTCCACCATCACTGACCCCAGCCCTCACTATCACTGTGTCCCCCCCCCCCACTTACCATCACTGACCCCGACCCCACCATCACTGACCCCGACCCCACCATCACTGACCCCGGCCCCCACCATCACTGACCCCGGCACCCACCATCACTGATCCCGGCCCCCACCATCACTGACCCAGGCCCCCACCATCACTGATCCCGGCCCCCACCATCACTGTCCCCGGCCCCCACTTACCATCACTGACCCCAGCCCCCCCACCATCACTGCCCCCGGGCCCCCCCACATCAATGACCACCTCCCCACGGTGACCCTGGTCCCCTGCCATCACTGACCATGGCCCCCGGACGTCCCTGACCCTGTTCCCCCAACCATCACGACCCCAACCATCACTGACCCCGGCCCTCCTACCATCTCTGACCCTGGCCCCCTTACCATCACTGACCCTGGTCCCCCACCATCACTGACCATGGATCCCTAACGTCACTGACCCTGTTCCCCCACCATCACTGACCCTGCGCCCCTCCCATCAATGACCCACAGGAATGGGACAAGGTATTCTGGTGCCCTGGCCCCCCATTGTCACTGACGTCTGCCCCAACCATCACTGATTCCTGACCCTTTCCATCACTGACCCCCACCCCCCACCATCATTGACCACAGCCACTTATTATCACTGACCCTGGTCCCCGGCTGTCACTGACCCACACCATCACTGACCCCAGCGCCCCCAATATCAATGAACCCTCGACAGCCAAATATGGGGGTTACCTTATGTGAATCCATTTGAAGTGGCCAATGTATTGCCTAACGTCCGGTCAACAGCCAATGTATGGGCCAACACCTGGTGAACAGCTAATATATGTGCCAACGGTCGGTCAAAAGCTGATGTATGGGTCAATACCCAGTGAACAGCCAATGTATGGGCCAACACCCAGTCAACAGCCGATGTATGGGCTAAAGCCTGGTCAACAGTTGAAGTATGGGCCAACACCTGGTTAACAGCTGATGTATAGGCCTACGCCTGGTCAAAAGTCCATATATGGGCCAATGCTCAATCAAAAGCCGATGTGTGGACCAACACTCGATCAACAGCCACTGTGTGGACCAACACTCGGTTAACAGCTGATGTATGTTCCTACACCTGGTTAGCAGCCGATGAATAGGCCAATGTCTGGTCAATAGCCGGTGTATGGGCCTACGTCTGGTGATCAGCCGATCATATCTTACATATGTCGGTAAAAGAAGATCAGGTGATACCTTTTAGAGGCTGAGTATATTTGATGGTGAGCTTTCGAGAGTACTAGCTCTCTCTCAACATGGGGTTATTACATGGTGCATAACATCATGTCTGAAGAAGGGAGCTTTTACTCTCGAAAGCTCACCATCAAAAAATACTCAGCCTTAAAGGTATCGCCTGATTTCTTCCCTCTTCTACTACTTTCTATGGCTAACACGGTACAGCATGATACTACTAGCATATGTGGGTAAAAATCATCAATAAAAATAAAACTCTGCCATTCAGTTTCTTATATCATCAATCAGCGTTATTTAAGGGCCCACAAGTAGATGTGACACAGATAGATTTTCTGCTTTTCTGATATATTTGCACCATTTTCTCCTGTTCTGTGGCGTCTGATAAATGTCACCATTGTCTCTGACTCCAGAGACAGGAGGAGGAATGCCGGGAATCCTGCTCCACAGAGACCAGCCACACAGGGATACACAGCAGCGGGCAAACACGATAGATAGATAGATAGATAGATAGATAGATAGATAGATAAAAAGATAGATAGATATGAGATAGATAGACAGATAGATAGATAGATAGATGTACTATTCTATAACTATATATATATATATATATATATATATATAAATATAATTTAATTAAACAGTAGATATCTGAATGGAACAATGCAGGATTTCCTAGGATTTTTTGAATTTGACTCCCATAGTGATGCACTAATATTTACACTGGGGCCGGAGTTTGCACCTTTTGTTGGTATAGTGATTAGTGGAAAGTGTGAGTGTCGGCACCTTCCTGATGTCAGCACTAGACATGGGGGGCACCTTCCTGATATCAGCTCTATACATGGGGGGCACCTTCCTGATATCAGCTCTATACATGGGGGACACCTTCCTGATATCAGCTCTATACATGGGGGGCACCTTCCTTGTATCAGCTCTATACATGGGGGGCACCTACATGGTATCAGCTCTATACATGGTGGCTCCGTCGTGGTATCAACACTAGACAAGGGGGCACCTTCCTGATATCAGCTCTATACATGGGGGACACCTTCCTGGTATCAGCTCTATACATGGGGGACACCTTCCTTGTATCAGCTCTATACATGGGGGGCACCTTCCTGATATCAGCTCTATACATGGGGGGCACCTTCCTGGTATCAGCTCTATACATGGGGGGCACCTTCCTGATATCAGCTCTATACATGGGGGGCACCTTCCTGGTATCAGCTCTATACATGGGGGGCACCTTCCTGGTATCAGCTCTATACATGGGGGGCACCTTCCTGATATCAGCTCTATACATGGGGGGGGC
>JAODAL010068569.1:0-16746 GCA_025379985.1 Phyllomedusa bahiana
GAAGTTGAACGTTACTCGGAGGCCCCCGACCATGATTAATGGGGAAAAGTGTGAAACCTTTGGGTTTTGGACAGGGGAACCAATTTTGGTTTCTGGACACCTCCCTGTGCCCCAGGAGGCAATAAGATTTTAGGCATTGAATTCGGCCAGGGTGATTACCCAGAAAAAACTGGAGGACGGGCTAAACAATGTCGCTCGGAAAGTGGACATGGAAAGGGTGGTCTTTAACCCTTAGGAGAGGGGGGACTTGATCAAAACTTTCCCCCTCCGTTATTTATCTATTTGGGCAGTGTGTGCTTTTTGGGCCGGGTTTTTTTCTGGACACGGATCTATACCTGTTCTTCCAGATGCTATGGGGGAGCAGACTTAACCTGATCAAAAGGGGGGTGACATACCGTACAGGAACAGGGGGTTAGGTAGGGTTTTAACCCCTTTGGTGTTTTTTTTAAAACACCTTTATTAAGATCAACATAGCCCTCCTTTGGGATGAGGGCTCTCCTCCGTGGGTAGCCTCCTGTTGGGAGGGGTTTCAGTTCCACTTCCAGGAATGGGAGTCAGGAGGTTGTGTGAGGATCTTCCGCGTGTCAGGACAATACTTCCCGGCTTACGTTGCACTGACTCTGAAGACCATCCGCCGGTGGGGTCTGGGGGTGACGGAGATAATGGTCCTGGCCAGGAAACCCCTGTATGAAAGGGTGTTGTCTACTCACTTTCAGAAACCATTGGCCCTCAAAGATTGCCCAGGTCGGGATCTGAGGGTCGGGTTGCGTTTATTAAGTTCACTAAGGATCCCGCAGAAAGTTTGGGATTCGACCTGGCGTTGCTTCCATGGTAAGCTGCATGTGAGGGACAATGTGAAGTTCCTAAACTCCGTGGACAGAAAATGCCCTCGGGAGAAGTGTGGTAGCATGCTGGAAAGCATGGAGCATTTCCTCCTCCATTGCCCCTACAATGCAGAGGTGTATAAAAGGGTGGGTGCTTCCATTGGTTGGCCAGGTTTGGCAAGCCTCTCCTATGCGGAGTGGGTCTATGGAACATTCAAACACCCTGGTGGTAAGGACCCGTGCACTTTATTTGTAGTTAGTTCAGTGGTGAAGTATCACACTTGGTGTGCACGGTGTTTAGTCGCGACACATCAGAAAATTCTTCCCGCGGTAACGGTGGTTAGGCACATATTGGACGATCTGGGGAAGGTTCGTTCTATGGAGTTTGGGAGATTGGGGGCCGCGGGGGCATCAGCCCTATGGAGGGGATTGTCCTTTGAGGTTCCCTGATCTCTTGACCTCCGCCATCCTGGTGGTGGGCTAATGCTTTCACGTAGATTTTTGTTTTGTTTTTCTAGTGGACGGTGAAAAGGCTTACAGACATCGAACCGGTGCCTTCTGAAGGTGATGGGTAAGAGCAAGGTGTGGAGCACAGGTACACATATAGGGGTGTTTGTATATAGGGGTGTATGTAAGTACTAGACACAGGTGGAGGGTGATAGAACTTGAGTGAATGGGCTTTAAAATATGTATAATAGTGTATAAAGCATACATAATATTTTAGGTATAATTGTGATGGGAAAAAAAAAAAAGGGGCATATAATAGTATAATATGGGTAATGGGAATATAGTTAGGTTGGTTGGGGAGGTTTTGGGGGTAGGGAAGAATGAGTCTGGTTCTGTTTGCGAACTATGAAGACAAAGAACTTTTGAATGCGGACTAAAGCGGAATCAGAACTCAATAAGGAAAGTGGGGAAGGAAGGAGAGAAAAAAAAATAATTTTTTTATATAGATATATTAAAGGGGGATACCCCCAGGTGGGGTGGGGGTTTCAGGGGGAAGGAGGATTGAGTTTGGTTCCATTTGAAACGGACATAAGAACTTTGGATTTAAGGAGCCAGAACTCAGGGCAGTGGGTTAAAGAGGTTAAGATAGATTGTGGTTATATTTATGTATATATTGTAAATTATGTATATAGTGTACATAGTGTAATATAGCGGTGGGCCAGCAGGGGTAGGTGGGAAAATTGTACATAATATAAGACTTGTAAATAGGGGAAGGATGCATGAGTTGGAATGGATGAGACTGGACCAGCCTAGGATTATTTCATTTTTGAGTATTTCTGTTCATGTTTTGTGACATATGTTATGCATGATTTCATTTTTAAAATTAATAAAAGAGTCACAGTACAGGGATAATACACACAGTGATGTCACAGTACAGGATAATACACAGTGATGTCACAGTACAGGGATAATACACAGTGATGTCACAGTACAGGATAATGCACAGTGATGTCACAGTACAGGATAATACACACAGTGATGTCACAGTACAGAGATAATACACAGTGATGTCACAGTACAGGATAATACACACAGTGATGTCACAGTACAGGATAATACACAGTGATGTCACAGTACAGGATAATACACACAGTGATGTCACAGTACAGGGTAATACACAGGGATGTCACAGTACAGGGATAATACACACAATGATGTCACAGTACAGGGAATAATACACATGATGTCAAGTACAGGGGTAATGCAAGTGAGTCACATACAAGAAATAAACACAGTGATGTCACAGTACAGGATAATGCACATAGTCACAAAGGGGGATAATACACACAATGATGCACAGTACGGGGAAAAATACACACGTGAGCCCAAGTACGGGGATAATACACACATGAGTCACAGTACAGGATAATGCACAGGGAGCAAAGTACAGGATTAAACACACAGTGAGTCACATACAGAATAATACACATATTCCAGTACAGGATAATACACAGTATGTCACAGTACAAATAATACCCCGTGATGTCACATAAAAGGGATAAACACCAGTGATGCCCAGTAAGGGATAAAAACACAGTGATGTCACAGTACAGGGATAATACAAAAGTATGTCACAGTACGGGGAAAATACACAGTGATGTCACAGTACAGGATAATACACATATGTCACAGACAAGGATAATACACACAGTGATTCACAGTACAGGGAATAATACCAGTGAGTCACAGAAACAGAGATAATACACACAGTGATGTCACAGAAAAGGATAATACACACAGTAAATTTAAAAAATTACAGGGATAAACACGTGTTTCACAGTACGGGATAATACACACAGGATGCACAGTACAGAGATAATGCACTGATGTCACAGTACAGGATAATACACACATGATGTACAAAACGGGATAAATACACAGCATGTCACAGTACGGGAAAAATAAATTTTACACAGTTTAAAATGGTCACAGACGGGATAAACACACAGTGATGTCACAGTACAGGGATAATGCACAGTGATGTCACAGTACAGGGAAAATACACACGAGCCACAGTACGGGATATACACAGTATGTCACAGTACAGAATAATCACAAAAGTGTTTCACACATTTCCTGTGAAGAAGAGTCTGAGGAGGATCGTAAAACCTTTCCCTGCTCTGTCGCGCTGGGGAACGCTCTCTCCCGCTGCTTGGGGAGAGCTACCCCATAACGGTTTCCAAAAAACCTCCCCCCCGGGACAGGTCAGCGGGGGTCGAGAGCCCTCGTACTGGCCGGGAAAAATTTATAAAGCGGGGGCCTCCCCGCGATGGGGGGAGGCCCGGGACAAAAATTTTAAAAAAAATCTGCTGAAAAGCAGAAGAAGACACCAAACGAGAAGCCCAGCAGAGCAGGGAATGCCGGCAGCTGGAGAGTGACAGCCGTGAAGATCTGAGCGTGAAAGGCAAGGAGCTACAGATGGCCCCCCCGGAAAATTTTTTCAAAACCGCCCAAGAACGGGGGGCCCGGATGTGGCCTCTCAAACAGCCCGCCAGGTAACGGTGCACGTGGAGAATGGGCGGTCCCCGGAAGTGACAGGCAGTGCCGGGAGGAAAGGGAGGTCTGTCGTGGTGCCGGAGCACCGGGCCGGCGGGACGCAGGGGAGGGAGGGGGGTTTTCACTTGGTCCCCCCCTGTCTCCCCCCCGGGCTCCCGCAGCCTCAAGCCGGGTCAGGTTTTTCTTGCGGCATTGGAGTCATCGGGGTTTGGGAGGGGGGTTTTGTCATCCCCAGTCCCCCCTAACCCCCACAGCTGCGGGCAAAACGCCATTTTTTGAAGGCGCGAGTTCATTAGGGGATCAGAGGGGGGTTATGCTGTGCACCCCTGCCCTTCTCCCCATAGGTCCTCAGCTTAGAAAGACTGGAGGTGTTGGGGCAGGGGGGATTGAGCGGGTTTTCATCTGAAAATTGCCTCTGTTCTCCCAGGGTTTCCCGTACCTTTAAAGGAAAACCCCCGGGGTGGTATGGAGTCATTTAAATGTGGATCTGAGTGGGGTTCATGCAAAGCGCCCCTTCTCCCCCTCTAGCTCCCGCGGCCAAAGGCAGTATCCTTACTGATGGTAGTGAAAGTGGAAAAATGTCCTTGTTTGGTAACAATGTTATTGAAAATAAAAGCCCTAAGACTTAAGGAGGAAATCTCAAGCGGTTCCCCGGGGATATAAGCAACGTAATTTAAAAAAAATGTTTCTATGTCCATGCCAAACCCAGATTTTGGCACTATTACTGACGGTTCGGGTTCAACTGATAATATGTGCTATATTTTCGGTAGTGCTGGCTCTTCTGAAGCCAGCAGTTTCTCGTTTAACCCTGTTAACAATCCATGCTTAGAAGAGGGTGAGAGCCCATCATTAATTACCCCCCAAAATAATGATAAAAGACATCTGGAAAGAGAAGAAGATTCCATAATGGTACCCCATTAAAGCCAGTAAGAGAATCCAAATAAGCCCTCACCCCCCAGCAATACCCAAGGAAGGGGGCCCTAAACATTTTAAAAGATTGGGGGCAATTGATCCCAGGGGAAGACCCAACGGTCTTTGCAGCCAGGATAGCCTTCTTTTTAAGGGGAGCTTTTAAAAATTGGTAGAACAAAAAACGAAGGCAAAAAAAAAATTGGGGAAATTTGAAACTTAAAGCAAAAAGTGAAAGGGTAAAAAAAACAAAAAGATGTCAAGAAAGAAATAAAATAAGGTAAATGGGGAAATAAAAAAAATTAAAAAAGCCAAAAGGTTTAACTAAAAAAGCGGGGTTTTTAAAGAAAAACCGAAAAATGAAACCAGATTTAAAAAATGCTAACGCAAAAAACAAGGGGAGGAGAAGTAAAAAGATAAAGAAGAAGAGGGGAAAGTGTAGAGCCAGATGAAGGTTTAGAGCCAATAGAAGGACTGGAGGAGGATAAGGTATCCCAGAACTCATTTACCCGAAACCAAAGGGGTAAAGCAAATCACCAGTTGGGGGTTCACCCCCATTTTAAGGGGAAATTATCTAGGTAGACAGGAATTTCCCCCCCCAGCAAGCAGGTACCCAAGAATCTGGAGAGGACACGGGAAACCAGAGCCTGGGCAGTATGGATAGCCCAGGGGGGATGCTCCTGGAGCAAATCGTTAAGTTAAACCCCGTTATCCCCCCAATCATTCGCCTTGGGAGATTTCCCGAGGGAAAGGAAAAAAAAAAAAAGGAAAGGTAAGAAGGCTACTGGGAAAGACTGGGTTATTTTTTGGTCATCCCGGGGTTTTTTTTCACATTCCCCCAGCAAATCCGGGAAAATGGGGGATGGGAAACAAGTATAGTCCGAAAAAGGGGGGGAAAAAGGAGGCAATTGGGGATTAAGATTTGGAGTAAAAAAAATATTCAAGAGGAAGGGACAGACCTAAGCCAAATCAACAAAAGGAGAAATGTAGAACCGATGTTTTTGGGGGAAACCGGGCAAAGAGGTTGGCCCCAATTTAAATGGGGGGGGATGTGGGTCAAATGGGAAATGGGGGTAAAAAGGGGGAAAAAGGGGGAGGAGGGAGGTGGAAGGACAGAAAAGGAGGTGACTGCAGGAGTAAATGAGGAGGTAAATGGGGAGGGGAATGTAGAGAGAAGAGAAGGAAAAGGACCAGGAGGTCCAGGTGAAAGGAACACGTCACATAAGAAGGGGGCCCCCACCCCCTTCACCAAAAAAGGGGGACCCCCCTCGGGCAAAAGGGAGGCCGGATTATGCCGGGGTAGTGGTGGGGGGGGGGGGGGTTTCGGGGCTGCCCCCAAATCACAGGTAGTGGGGAGAACCAGCGCCTTTTTCTGGAGGCCCCCTGAAAAAATGGGGAGGAACGTTACTATAGAGGGCAGGGAAATACCATTGTCCTTTTGGATGGAGAGGCGGGGCTCCCCACCCCCGAGAAAAAAGGCGGGAAGGGGGGGGCCAGGCCCCCTCCACAGCCGGACAGGGGGGCCCAAAAAGGAAACGTGGGCGTCTCAGAGGGTTGGCAATGACGCTAGTCCCCCTAGGGCAAGGGTGGTGGAGCTCCTGTTTGGGATGGGTTTCGGGGCGATGGACATCTTTGCCCTGATCCACCCATCTGGGTCCCCTGTATACGATATTAGCTTCGTGCGGGCTAGGTCACAGCTTTTTTTGGCCCGTCACGGGGTTTAAGAAGATACGTCCGGGGTGGCTGTTTTCGGGGCCCAATCGAATCCCGCCAGAACCATTTTAAAAAGGACCGTTTTAACCTGTAACAACCCCTTTTTTTTTTTTTTTCTTAATAGACATCAAAACCTTGGCTAAGCAATAGGGGAAAGAAGCAACCCCAACAAAGAACAGGGATAAAACCCATCTGGTCAGGGCCTGGCCCTTTATGGTCAAGTTGAAGGTACAGAAACACCGTCACCCAAAAACCCTTTCCTTTCGCTTTCTTGGGAAGAGACCGAATCCTGGTCTTCGACCAGGGGCAGCCGAAGCTCTGTCAGATGTGTGGCGGGGAATTAGGCCATCAAGCCGCATCCTGTTGCAGGGTTCGTTGTAACTTGTGTGGTGACCTAGGTCACCTCTTCAGACACTGACCTAGCTCATTCACCCCCAAAAACGTCCTAAAAGGCAGAGGAAGGGAGAGCTAGGCCGGAGGACGTTGGGGAGGAAGCAGGTAGGGGTAACAACAATAATGTGAGGAGCAGGGGGGGCCAAATGATAAAGAAAAAAAAAACACACAAAACAAAGGCGCACAGGGGCTCGCAAAAAACAAGAGAGGGGGCCCCACGCCCCATGCCGGGTTCCCAGACCTTCAACCCAATGCGGCCCCCCCCCCCCTTCCGGCCCAAACAGTCGAGGCCCCGGGGGAAAGGTGATCGGGAGGCAGAGCCCAGGGGGAAAGAAGAAGGAGGGCGCCCCCCAGCAGTTTCTTATCACTCGAGAGTGCGATGAAGAGGAAAGCCCCCCAAAAAACGGGGGAAAAAAAAGGCAAGGAAAAGGGAGAAAAAAGGCGGGCGCCCGACCTATTGGGAATGGGATCACTCCCCCCCCATAACCCTAGTACCAGGTGCCGGTAAAGTAAGGCGGGGAAAAAATCCCCCCCTCTGCCCGAGACCTCAAATGGGTACCAAGACTCGAAGACCTCGCCCCCTCTTCGGGGGGAGGAGAGGACAGGGTGGGGTGCCAAAAAGGGCAAAAACCTCCGGGGAGCGGGCTGGGGGGTTCCCCAGAGGCCCCGTAAAACCTGAAGGGAAAGGACACTGGGGAAATAAAGATAGAGGACAGTGGGGGTGGAAGGAAAGAAGAGGGTGTGGGGGGAAAAAGGGTAATAGGGGTAGAGAAATGGATGTCTCCACATCTGAAGAGAATAAAACCCGTAGTCTCTGAAGGATGAAATGGAGGCATCGAAAGAAAAGGCTGTCAGTTTGATCTCAATGATGGCGGCACCACTCCATTGACCTGGCCGTATTAATTGGCCACGAAAAAATCAAATGTGGCTAATAACGGCTTTTGATTTTTTCAGCCGTTTTGAACTGAGTTTTTTTTCTTGCAAGAGACCAGATTGAAGATCGGGCGGACAGAGGAAGGCAAGGAGGGAATGGCGGCGGCTTTTTACTGCTCTTGCTGCCGACCATTTCCGGAGGGGCGGTTTTTTTTTCCCGCCGCGGTTAAAATGCAGGCGGTTTTGAGCTCAAAAGGGGGGAATTCTGTTTCTGTTTTCCCAAAAGGGACAGACCAGGCTCAAAACACATCCCCCCAAGTCCCTGGGAAGGAAATGCCTCTTTTGAGGGTTAACCCTTTTTTTCTTTTACGACCGGCAAGTCATCTTTGGGGGATTTCAATACCCTCACAATCCCAAGATCGGGGGAAATGCCAGAGGTGTGGCTCATGATGGCGTCCATTTTAAAAAGAATAGTTAGTGAGGCTCGTCTGGAGGTGTCCACATCAGGCACACCCCAACCACAGAGGTTCACCTATTATAGAGGTATGAGATTAGGTCTAGGGTAGATAGGTTTTATTTAAAGGAGGAAGCTGTCTCGTCACCGTTTTCGTGGGAGAGTAGAGTTCCCCGACCACTGTATATTTTATTTTTTTTGAATGTTGCGAGACCCCCGTATGGGGAAGGGTTTTTGGAAGCTTAATTCGTCACTCCTGAAGAAGCAAGATTTAAAAATCCTTTGAGGGATTTCCCGCAGAGCCAGATTCTTTACTGCTTATCAATAGTAAGCAATGGTGGAAATATTTAAAAAAAGGGCAGCGGGTTCTTCGCCAGAACCCCCTAACCTCAAAGCTTTAACGGGTCGCCTGTATCAGAGCCGAGGAAAAACTCGAACATCTAGTCTCGACTGGAATGACCGGATGAGGTCCCAGGGGAAAAACCCTGCTTAAGGGATTCTACGACCCGAAAAACCCTCCCCTTTTTTTTTTGAAAGGGACTTTTTCAGGTACCTCTCCCCCACCCTTACAGGGAAAGTAGGAGTCGGTTTTTAGCAAAAAAGTAACGGGCCCAAAAGATGACAGGGCTCTGAGGGAAATCCATTCAACATCTTGGAAATCGTTAGGTCATTCACTCTCACTTTTTACAAGAAAGGGGTTTAAAAACAGACAGATGTTCGGCTTTTCTGGGTGAAAGCATTCCCCAAACCGGAGTAACCTCCCTTTTTTAGGGTTTGACAAGTGGGACAGGGGGGAGGGAAAAGAAGGGGCATTGAGGCTTAGCTCTCAAAAAGACCCCCGGGCCAGATGGTCAACATCTAGTTTTATAAATCTTTAAGGACGCTTTGGTTCCCCATTGACCGAGGTCATAAATAGTGCTTTTCCATGAGGAATCACTTTGATCATCTGTCAAAGGTAAGGATCCGCTCGCATTGAGAACTGGCGCCCCTAAAACGCTTTTCCCAAGTGGAAAAAGATCCTGGCAAAAATGCTTTTCAATAGGCGATAAAATTTGCCCGCGCTCCTCTCATCCCCCGACTGTTCGTTTCCCGGGGCGCAGCACGATTTGTGCGGGCCTTTTTTGGGCAGGGGGGCTTTGGGGCGGGCAGGGGGGCCCTTGGAAGGGTTCAACTGCCCTGGACCGGCAAAAGCTTTTATCGAGTCAACCATGAGTACCTCGGTCCCCTCTCCTGAGATACGGGGCTGCCAGGGGGGGGGGTTTATAATTGGTTAAAGGCATTTACAGAGGGGCTGGGCTTTCCCCCTTTTTAAAAGGTTGGATTTGGGCGGGCCTTTTTTAGGTCGGGGGCCGGGGTGCGTCAGGGCTGTCCTCTGAGCCCCCTTTCTATTCGTGTTTGCGATCGACCCCCCTTTCCTCAAACAATTTTGGACCGTTTGGGGGGGTAAGATGGGGAAAGCGGGCCCGCCCCCCCCCCCCCCCTTTAAGGGCGTAGCCTATGCGGACGACGTGACTCATTTGTCTCTTCCCCCGGAGGAGGGGGATTGGGGGGATGTCGGGAAATTGAAGGACTCGGGAATCCGGGTCCATGATTAATCGGGAAAATGCGAAAGCCTTTGCTGGGGGCAAGGAACCAAATTTTTGGGCTTCTGGACACCTTCCCCGTGCCCCAGGCGACGAATTTAAGATTTAGCATTTAAATTTAGCCAGGGGGGATTAACCAAGGAAAAAAAAGGGGAAGGCTAAAAAATACCGCCGAAAATGGGCCCGTGAAAAGGGTGGTCTTTAACCCTTTTGGGGGAGGGTACTTGATCAAACTTTTCCCGCTCACGTTATTTTTTCATTTTGGGCAGTGTTGCATTTTGCCAGGTTTTTCTTGGGGACGGATCATAGGCTGTTTTTTCCCGATGCTATGGGGGAGCAGACTTAACCTGATCAAAAGGGAGGTACATACCGGGCGAGGAGACTAGGGGGGTTAGGTATGGTTAAAAACCCCGGTGTTTTTAAACCACACCTTTATTAAGGTCACAAGCCCCCTTTGGGATGAGGGGTCTCATCCTGGGGAGCCCCTGTTGGGGGGGGTTCATTCCCCCTTCCAGGAATGGGAGTCAGGAGGCGTGTGAGGGTCTTTCCCCTGTCAGGACAATACTTCCCGGCTTACGTTGCACGACTCTTAAGACCCTCCGCCGATGGGTCTGGGGTGAAAGGGGAAAAATGCCCCCAGCCAAAATCCCTGATAAAGGGTGTTTCTACTCACTTTCGAAACCATTGGCCCTCGAAGATTGCCCAGGTCTGGATCTGAAGGTAGGGTTTCGTTTATTTAAAAACACTTAGGATCCCGCAAAAGTTTGGGATAAAACCTGGCGTTTCTTTCATGGAAGCTGCATGGAGGGACAATTAAGTTCCTAAACTCCGAGGACAGAAATTGCCCCCCGGGAGGAGTTGTTTACATGCTGGAAAGGGATGGACACTTCCTCCTCCTTTGCCCCCACAATGCAGAGGGGAAAAAAGGGGGGGCGCTTCCATGGGTTTCCAGGGGGGCAACCTCTCCTACCGGGGGTGGGTTTATGAGCATTTAAACACCCTTGGTGGGAGGGAACCCCTGCACTTTATTTGTAGTTAGGGGTTAAGTGGTTAGGTATCACACTTTGGGGTGCACGGTGTTTTGGGGCGACTGTCAGAAAAATTTTTTCCCGAGGAAGGGGGGTTTAGCCCTATTTGGACGATCGGGGAAGGTTTTTCTATGGAGTTTGGGAGATTGGGGCGCGGGGGCATCACCCCAGGGGGGATTGTCCTTTGAGGGTTCCCGATCCATGACCCCCCATCCTGGTGTGGGCTAAGTTCCACGTGATTTTTTGTTTTGTTTTTTTAGTAGGACGGGAAAATTTACAGACATTGAACCCTTTCCTTTTTATGGGATGGGGAAGAAAAAGGGGGTAAGCACACGGCACTTAGGGGGGTTTTTTAAATAAAAGGGTGTATTATGTATTTAGACACAGTGGGGGGGGGGATAGGGCTAGCGTGTATGAGGCTTAAAAATGTATAATAGTGATAAAGCATATTAAAAATTTTAGCAAGTATAATATCGAAAAAAAAAAAAGGTGAGATGTATATAATACAAAAGTTAAATGGGGTATGGGGAAAAAGTTTTAGGTTGGGGGGGGTTTTTGGGGGGAAAGTCTGGGTTTTATTTGCGAAAATATGGACAAAAAATTTCAACGGACTAAAACGGAAACAGAACTCGGGTAAATAAAAAAAAAAAAAGGGTAGGCAAAAAAAAAAAAAAAAAAAAAGGGAAGAGAAAGGAAAAAAAATAAAAAATAAAAAAAAATAAGAGTATATATTTTAAGGGTGATATAATAGGTTGGTGGGTGTTTCAGGGGAGGGGGGTTTGAGTTTGGGTCCATTTTAAATGGACATAAGAACCTTTGGACTTGGACTCAAGAGCCAGAACTCAGATCAGTGGGTTAAAGAGGGTTAGATAGATTGTGATTATACTTATGTATATATTTTAAATTTTGTATATAGTGTACATAGGTAATAAGCGGTGGGCCAGCAAAAGGGGATGGGAAATTTACATAATGAAATTTTTATGTAGGAAAGATGCATGATTGGAATGGATGAGACGGAACAGCCAGGATTATTTCATTTTTGAGTATTTTTTTTTTATGTTCTTGACGTATGTTAGTATGATTTCATCTTTTAAAATTAATAAAAAAGTCACAGTACGGATAAACACACAGTGATGCACAGTACAGGAAATATACACAGTATGTCACAGTACAGGGGAAAAAACACAGGTGTCACAGTACAGTAATACACACATGTGTCCCAGTACAGGGGGTAAAACACAGTGATGTCCAATACAGGATAAAAAACAGTGAGTCCACAGTAACAAGGATTTTAAAAAGGGGCACAGTGAAAAAAGGTCCAAAAAAGGGTTTTCAAGGATTACATACAAAAAAATGATGTCACAGTACAGGAAAAAAATACAAACCCCGGGGAAAAACACAGTACAGGGATAATACTCACAGGATTACAGTAAAAGGGGTATAACATGATTCACAGTACAGGGGTAATACACAGTATGCACAGTACAGGGTAATACACACAGTATTTTCACAGTACAAAAAAATGCACAGTGATGTCACAGTATAGGGATAATACACATGATGTCAGTACAGGGAAATTTCTCACATTATTACAGTACAGGAAATTTAAAAATTACAACAGTAAAAAAATTATTCACATTCAGGATAATACACATGAATCACAGTACAGAAAATACACATTAATGTCACATACAGGGTAAACACATATTCCCAGTACAGAAATAATACCAGTAATGTCACAATACAGGATAAATACACAGTGATGTCACAAAACAGGATAATATACCAGTGATGTCAGGGACAGAGATAAACACAGTGAGTCACAATACAGGGATAATACACCCGTGAGTCACAGGCAGGGATAATACACACTGATGTCACAGTACAGGATAAACACACAATGATTCACAGTACAAAATAATACACACAGTGATGTCACTGTGCAGGGGTAATATACACAGTATTCACAGTACAGGGTAATACCACAGTTGTTCACAGTACGGAAAATACACACAGTGAGCACAGTACAAATAATACACAGTGATTCACAGTGCAGGGATAATACAATGAATTTACATAAAATAATATACACAGTGTGTCAAGTACAGGGATAATAACACAGGATGTCACAGTACGAGATAATACACATTTTGTCACAGTGCAGGGAAAATACACAGTGATAAGTCTCCAAAAAAATGGAAACTAGCAGAAACAAAAAGGCTTTTTAAGACTATATTTACTATTTTGCCCTAAGCAAACTTAAACTCATCATTTTTCAAACTGTAAAGCACTAAAACTTTAAATTTTATTAGTATAACCTTACCCCTCAAAACACACTATTTAAAAACCTGATTTCTAAACCCCTCAATTTTTCCCTTTTTTAATTGTGAAGGAAAATTTCCTTTTCTATTACAAGTCTGTGGAGCACCACCTATTAACAGGGGGAACCCTATATGACAGGGTTTACCTCTATTCCCCGATAAGCCCTTTTTGTTGGTGAAACATGTTTGGGGGGTCAGGAACATTTTTAAATTTGTGATTTCTCACCTCTTCCTACGTGTCACCCGCTGCAGAGGGTCTCCAAGGAAACCTTATATTTTTTAAATCCTCGGGTTAGGGAAACGCCCAAGTAGGGTTTTTGGATCCCTTTTTTGGGGTTAGTAATCATGTTAAATTTTAAAGGTACCCCTGTTAATAGGGATTTCCACCCGACTTGTAATAAAAAGGATCTATTCTTCACAATTTGAAAGGGACAAATTAAGGTTTGAAATCAGGTTTTTTAAAAATGTTTATCGAGGTTTAAGTGTTATACATAAAAAAGAAAAATTTTTGTGCTTTAAGATTGAAACGATAGAGTTTAAGTTCGCCATGGCCTAATAGTAAAAAATAATACACAGTGATGTCACAGTACAGATAATAACAGTGATGTCCAGTACAGGATAAAAGGGGGCCAACAAATGAAGGTACCATACAGGATAATACACTGAGTCACAGTACAAGGATAATCACACAGTGAAGACAAAATACACGGAGTAAAAAAAACAAAAAACCCGTGAGCACAGTAACAAATACACCAAACACAGTGATTCCACAAAATAATACAGGGATAAAACACACAGTGATGTCATAGTACAGGGATTATACACACAGTGATGTCACAGTACAGAAATAATACACAATGATGTCACAGTACAGGATAATACACTCAGTGATGTCCATACACAAACAGATAATAGGCACTGCTTCACAGCACATCACTATGTACTCAGGAGCTTCCTGTACTTCAGTCTTATGCAGGCTGTACATTTAACTCTGTATAGAATAACCTGTTTTGGACTAGAGCCTATGTTGTTCAACAAAATGAAGGGGCCTTTTGTCTTTTGAGGGGGCTTTACATGAAATAATTTTTCCCCATACTTTTTGTAGGGACCATTTATATATTTATATAAATTAATCATGTCCCCCCCGAAGACGTCTTCTCTCAAGACTAAATAAGTTCAATTCTACTAACCTCTCATCATAACTAAGATGCTCCATTCCCCCTATAAGTTTGGTTGCTCGTCTTTGCTCTCTCTCTAGCTCCATTACGTCTCTTCTATAAACTGGGACCCAGAACAGAACAACATATTCTAAGTGAGGTCGCACCAATGCTTTATTCAGCGGTAGAATTACATCCTTGTCCCGCGAGTCTATGCCTCTTTTAATACACGCCAATATCTTACTTGCCCTAGAGGCAGCTGATTGACATTGCATGCTGTTCTGTAGTCTATGATCTACAAGAATGCCCAGACATTTCCCAACAAGCGATTCTCCCAGTTTTTCTCCGCCTAGGACATATGATGTCTGCAGATTATTAGTACCCAGATGCAGAACTTTACATTTATACAAACTGAACCTCATTTGCCAAGTGGATGCCCAAACACAGTGTCTCCAGGTCTGCTTGCAATTTATGAGCATCTTCCATTGATTGCACTAACCTGCATAGCTTGGTGTCATCTGCAAAAATCGAAACCGTGCTATTGATCCCTTCCACTATATCATTAATAAATACATTAAATAAAAGAGGACCCAATACTGAGCCCTGCGGTGCACCACTCACAACCGGGACCACTCAGAGTAGGAGTCATTTACCACCACCAGGGCTGGACTGGGAACAAAAAAACAATCCTGGAACAAAACTCACACCAGCCCACATACAATACCCGCTTACAAAATTTCCCTTGGTCATGCACCTCGCCATTTTTTTAAATAAACAACACTATAATCACAAATAAAAAACAAAAAGTGGCGCAGAGAAACCCCTCATTACAGTGTTAAGGACAGGTATGCACTCCCTTCATTATCAGGGACAAGTCTATGCTGCCAGTATACAAGCTCCAATATAACCTAAAACACCACCATGTAGAGGTCAGACACCAGCTCAGGTATAACCTACAACACCGCCATATAGAGACCACATAGAGGTCAGACACCAGCTCAGGTGTAACCTACAACACCGCCATATAGAGACCACATAGAGGTCAGACACCAGCTCAGGTGTAACCTACAACACCGCCATATAGAGACCACATAGTGGTCAGACACCAGCTCAGGTATAACCTACAACACCGCCATATAGATACCATATAGAGGTCTGACACCAGCTCAGGTATAACCTACAACACCACCATATAGAGACCACATAGAGGTCAGACACCAGCTCAGGTATAACCTACAACATCGCCATATAGAGACCACATAGTGGTCAGACACCAGCTCAGGTATAACCTACAACACTGCCTTATAGAGACCACATAGTGGTCTGACACCAGCTCAGGTATAACCTATAACACTGCCATATAGAGACCACATAGTGGTCAGTCACCAGCTCAGGTATAACCTACAACACCACCATATAGAGAACACATAGAGGTCAGACACCAGCTCAGGTATAACCTACAACAGCGCCATATAGAGACCACATAGAGGTCAGACACCAGCTCAGGTGTACCCTACAACACCGCCATATAGAGACCACATAGTGGTCAGACACCAGCTCAGGTATAACCGACAACACCGCCATATAGATACCATATAGAGGTCAGACACCAGCTCAGGTATAACCTACAACACCACCATATAGAGACCACATAGTGGTCAGAAACCAGCTCAGGTATACTCAACATCGCCATATAGAGACCACATAGTGGTCAGCACCAGCTCAGGGTAACCTACAACACTGCCATATAGAGACCACATAGAGGTCAGACACCAGCTCAGGTATAACCTACAACACCGCCATAAGAGACCAATAGTGCAGACACCAGCTCAGATATAACCTACAACACTGCCGTATAGAGACCACATAGTGGTCCGACACCAGCTCAGGTATAACCTATAACACTGCCATATAGAGACCACATAGTGGTCAGTAACCAGCTCAGGTATAACCTACAATACCACCATATAGAGAACACATAGAGGTCAGACACCAGCTCAGGTATAACCTACAACACCACCATATAGAGACCACATAGAGGTCAGACACATGCTCAGGTCCCACCACATGACTGTGAATACAGCACTGATCCATCACAGAAGTAAAATAATCCCTGACATCAGGGACTTACAGGAGATGTCATCTCTGATGGGAATTGTTCTCTTCTACTTTTCATCTCCATCTGGCCCAAACCTCCATGATGTCTTCCCTGATGAGTCGTTCTATTCACCTTTTTTCTCCTTCCGGTACAGAATGCAATGTCTTCTTCTCCCGGCCACTACTCATCCCTGTGGAATTTACCACACATTTTAGACTCCACTCTTTTCCAGCACTTTCCTATCAATACCCACCTCTGTATAAACTCCCCATCCATAAAGCCCCAAATAGTAAAAGTTCCCCCTTTGGTACCTCACACAGTAATTGTACCCCAAACAGCGAAAATGCCTCCAGTCAATTATAGGGTCCCCTTTGTGCCCCCATTGTAGCC
>JAODAL010068570.1:0-16746 GCA_025379985.1 Phyllomedusa bahiana
TGTCCCGGGACAGGTAAGTCAATGCCATTCAAAAAAAAAAGGTGGTTTGAAGACCCTTTTTTTGGGCCTTTTTAAATGTGGGGGTCATCAGGGGGGGGCTCATGCTGCTTCCCAGGACAGGGATATTCAATTCCAGTTCAAGTAACATGATGGTTCAAATCAACTCCCTTCGGGCACTTTTTAATTTGGGGGTGTGCGGGTTTTAAAGGCAGGCTGGGGAAAACAGGATAGAAATGGTCTTGGACTTTTTTTCTGTACTTTTAAAACCTAAGTTGTTGCCTAAGATGTAGCAGTATCCATTTGACTTTTGGGATTTTAAATTTTCAGCTTCCCACCTTTTTTGGGGTGTAATAATAAAGGTTTGTTGCTCCCCCATAGACTTTAATGCATGCGCAAATCGTCTCACTATCAAAAACCCTTTACGATAGCGGCCGACTACGACTATCGTCGATCTCGTACCAACGAATCCTAAAACACTTTCATTTTTTTTATCAGTTTTTGTAAAAAATTTTTTATTTTTTTTTTTTTTTAATTCCTCACATTACGTATGTTACACAAAAAACAATGAAAAAATCTAGAGCCTTTCAGACCCGGGTCTTTTTTACTGTAGGACAAAAATGAAAAAAACAAAAGTCCTTTTTATAGTTTTTTCTTTTTAACTAGTTTTTTCATTTTGTGAAATCAAAGAAAGCCCTGTATAACGACCTTTTGGGAACCTTTGTAATTTTCATACAAAAAAAATATGAACATTCCAGATGCACATTGTGTTTTCAGAAAATTCATTTCAGTTTTATAAAACAAAAGCATATGTGCCTTTTTTTGATGCCAAATTCTTGCCTTTCTTAAGATTGTACAATACAAAAATGCTAATTTGGCACTGTAAAAATGTTTTTGCTAATGAAGTTGAAAAAGGGTATTGTAAGAAAAGAATAATGACTGGTTAATATCATCATTGCTGCATTTTGAAAAGGGTTTTATATTTTTTGAGCCAATTTAACCTTGCAGGCATTTCCCTTCAACACGGATCGGGTACTTCCCCAATTTTCATTGCTGCCACCGAACTACCCCTAACTTCAAACAACCCCTATTCTCCACCCCGAACCTCTGCCTCGGAGCACCTTCTCCAGGCCTGCCTTCACATTTAACAAATCATACCGGTGTTGTAACTGGAAATGTACGGCCTTGAGTGCTACAGCAATTACAGTAACACTAGCACTGCTGCTTGCATACGTTGTCGGTAAGAGTTCTGTTCTCTGTTTTTACATTATTTTACTATTATATGTACAATGGAATCAATATATGTATTATAGCATCCCACGTCTGATGCTCTAGAAGTAGAACATAAAATCAAAGCATTTCTAGGACTACTTTTCTGCTTTTGTAAGCTTGCCAACATTTTAAAGCAATTTCAGGGACGGTTGTCTGCTGAGCTAGTGAATTTGAGTCCATCATTAGTTTGTTTCCAAGTGCTGGCTGGCTATGCTGTAATCTGCATTATATTATGTTGAACAAATTCCATTTAAATGTGTTACATTTCATTTTTTGTCAGTTAACATTAACTTTTAAAGCCATCAGATAGAAAAAGTTAAAGGCACTGACATCCAAAAAGGGGAAATTTTTAAATTTAATTTTGGTCAAAATAAAAAAGAAGGACTTTCCCCCACATCTTTGAAACCTAAAAAAAAAAGTCCCTGGAACAGGGGACAGATGGCAAATAAGTGTATTGTCTTTCCAAACAAGACATTTTCAGCCAATATATACCAATCTGGCTTTAGTTCTATATATCTGATGACTCAGTGACATTATCAGAGGTTTACAATTTACAGTACATCTGAACAGGAAATTAGCATTTATCTACAGCTAACAGTCATGTTCCATGTATTACATTTTTTTACCACCACACGTCTCCTCAAAAATGACCTGTTCTTATTATGATAAATGTTTATTTTTTCATTTGTTGATCAAATTTCCATGTCATTATCTTTGTTCACTATTAATTCTGCAGTTTGCACTTTGGTCATTAGACCTTTGATACTACATCTACAGTGGGGAAAAAAGTATTTAGTCAGCCACCAATTGTGGAAGTTCTCCAACTTAAAAAGATGAGAGAGGCCTGTAATTGACATCATAGGTAACCTTTAAATATGAGAGACAAAATGGAAAACAAATCCAGAAAATCACATTGTCTGATTTGGAAAGAATTTATTTGCAAGTTATGGTGGAAAATAAGAATTTGGTCACCTACAAACAAGATTTTTTGCTCTCACAGACATGTAACTTCTTCTTTAAGAGGCTCTTCTGTCCTCCACTCAGTACCTGTAGTAATGGCACTTGTTTGAACTTGTTATCAGTATAAAAGACACCTGTCCAGAACCTCAAACAGTCACACTCCAAACTCCACTATGGTGAAGACCAAAGAGCTGTCAAAGGACACAAGAAACAACATTGTAGCCCTGCACCAGGCTGGGAAGACTGAATCTGCAATAGGCAAGCAGCTTTGTGTGAAGAAATTAACTGTGGGAGCAATAATTAGAAAATGAAAGACATGCAAGACCACTGATAATCGCTCTCAATCTGGGGCTCTACGCAAGATCTCACCCTGTGGAGTCAAAATGATCACAAGAATGGTGAGCAAAAATCCCAGAACCACACAGGGGAACCTAGTGAATGACCTGCGGAGAGTTGGGACCAACATAACAAAGGCTACCATCAATAACACACTATGCCACCAGGGACTCAGATCCTGCAGTGCCAGACATGTCCCCCTGTTTAAGCAAGTACATGTCCGGGCCTATCTGAGGTTTGCTATAGAGCATTTGGATGATCCAGAAGAATATTGTGAGAATGTCATATGGTCAGATGAAACCAAAGCAGAACTGTTTAGTAGAAACACAACTCGCCGTGTTTGGAGGAGAGAGAAGGTTGAGTTGCATCCAAAGAACACCATACCTACTGTGAAGCATGAGGGTGACAACATCATGCAAAGGGACCAGGACGACTCATCCGTGTACATGAAAGAATGAATGGGGCCATGTATCATGAGATTTTGAGTGCAAATCTCCTTCCATCAGCAAGGACATTGAAGATGAAACATGGCTGGGTCTTTCAGCATTGACAATGATCCTAAGCACATCACCAGGTCAACGAAGGAGTGGCTTTGTAAGAAGCATTTCAAGGTCCTGGAGTGGCCTACCAGTCTCAAGATCTCAACCCCATAGAAAACCTTTAGAGTGAGTTGAAAGTCTGTGTTGCCCAGCGACAGCCCCAAAACATCACTGGTCTAGAGGAGATCTGCATGGAGGAATGGAACAACATACCAGCAACAGTGGGTGCCAACCTTGTGAAGACTTACAGAAAACATTTGACCTCTGTCATTGACAATGAAGGATATATAACAAAGTATTGAGATGAACTTTTGTTATTGACCAAATACTTATTTTCCATCATAATTTGCAAATAAATTATTTCCAAATCAGACAGTGTGATTTTCTGGATTTGTTTTCTCATTTTGTCTCTCATAGTTGAGGTCTACCTATAATGTCAATTACAGGCCTCTCATCTTTTTAAATGGGAGAACTTGCACAATTGGTGGCTGACAATACATTTTTTTCTCCACTGTAGCAAGCATATTGGGAAAGCTTCTGTCATACAAAAAGGTGTCCTTTTCAGCTTCTGTCTGGATAATATATGTAATAATACAGCAAAAAACATAAGTATGGAGTACAGTAGTATACTGCCTTATTCCATCCAACAGGAACCTGTAAAAAATGTTTTCATTTAAACAAGGTTCACAAGCTTTGTTGGGAATGAGGGAAAAAATGGCACTGCAAGCTGGCGGACACCGTAATAGAAACTCGATGGACCCCATTGTAGTCAATAATCTCCATTTGGGTCTATTATAGAGCAGCATTCGCGCTGTTGGTAAACAGATCCATTTACTCCTTTGCGAAAAAAGGTTCCAAATGGAACCTTCAACACTGAAGTTAACCGATCCTAGAAGGATACAATCGTTACCCGTTGGGTAACAGATGTCAGTGTATACCTCCATCACAGGTGTTCCTTTAAACAAAAACATTAGCTTTTCAATAGCTTTTCATGATGTATCCATTAACTGGATGCCCTTACAGCCCATGGTTGACAAACCCATTAAATGGATGCCTATATCATCTCTCACACAATGGCTATAACGGTATTCTTTTAATAAATAAGTCTTAAAAAGCTAATATTCTATATGTTAAACAAACACCATATTAGTCTGTAGTGACAAACACCACACATCATAGCCTCCATTTAACATATATGTCATCAACATTTTCATCATATACATTAAATAGTGGCTAAATATGTGATGTTAACACCTTTATAAAGCTGGATGCAGATAATACCGTATCCATCATTGACATAAGTAGCTTGTATCATTCCCCTCCCTGTACAGTGAACTCTGCATAAATCACAAAGCATGCCCACAACACTCTCATTGAAGTGAGTAATCTCCAGACTACTGACATCTATGGTCTATGTGGCTGCTGTAAAGCATATCTGTAAATACTATAAAAAGCTCAGGCAAAATAGCTGCTCCTAAAATTATGTACTTAAAAAAATTTTTTAGTAAAATAAAAAATCTAAGTGAGGCATTGCCTTTAAATACCTTTTAATACATTCATAAAAGCTGTACCAAAGGTAACAGACAGATGTTCAATCTTTGTAGGAAAGATGAAAGCAGCCCTGGCCTGGGCTTGTCATGAGACAAGGCAAGTCGACCATTTATGGACACTGTCTTGAACCGCAGAGTCAATTGAGTTATTGTGATGTGTGGATGCAGATGTAGCAGAATTTAGTTTGACCGTGATATCACAGCTTTCCATGCACTCTTCTCTTATTTCAAAACAAAAGTCATGAAAAAGCATTGAAAATTTAGATAACCTTCTGTGCTGTGATATCATGCTGCGTTAACTGTCAAGTTTAGCTTTGCTACAGTCATTCGTTGTATCTTAGAATGTAGGTAGGTGACATTACAGGGGTTTTCGCACCAGGCAGTTTCACAGAGCCACAGCCAGCTTTAGACTCACACTTCCATATCAGCTCTGCCATTCCTAGTTATTCCTGTTACACTGATATGACTGTATGAGAGTTATAAATTGTAGTACACAAGGCTACAGAGCTCTAAAGGGCGAAAGCTTTTCATTAACTTCGGTAAACAAAGTCCATTGCTTAAGGTAAAACTCTGCATGGAATGACTCACCATACTGAAACTAACTGACTGCAGCTTGGAACAGTAAGTGATAAAAGATAGGATGGAGAAGTGGTCATAACCAGAGAAAATTGTGTACTCTCATCTAATCACATCCAAAAACGCTGCCACGATCGGATCCTAAACAGATCCAACAGGTATCACTCGTGTGAACGCCAATACGTGTTTCATATTAAACGCAATGTAAATCACATTACTATTTATTAGATATGTGTTTCGGTCCATTTGGGATCCGACAGACGGATCCAAACACGTATCTAAAAGCATATGTTACACGGAGTAAAACATGCCGTGTGAACATACCCTAAAAGGTGATCTTTATCTCCTGACCAAAGCAAGATCAAAACAACACTGTATTTGGTAATAGTCTTCATTTACTCTTCCTTACATGAATAAAGCTAATCATTGTAGTGTGAAAACCACTTTAATTTTTATTCATATTGAAATCATGGCTTCAGATTGTGCAAGATTTATGAAGGTGACATTTGGTTTTGCAAACCAGTCACTGAAAGAATCCTAAACAAATCCAAACTCTAAAATATAACTTTTAATGTATACCCATAAAAATACAAATTCTAATCCAAAATCTATCTAAATCATTATATAAACACACTATCCCTATCTACTTTCCCTACACTTATCCTCAAATAGACCAAGTAATCGTCCCGATAAGGACGGCCTAGTCTTTGTAGGCTCACCCTATTAAGTCACTTTGTGTCCCTATCAAACACCAGAAATATTAGCATATATATATATATATATATATATATATATATATATATATATATATATATATATATCTGTACAGTGTTTAAGGATATATCAGATCAAAATCCAAACACAGTTATCATTATTCATATAAAATCCCATGTCAAGTTCTCATAGTCCACTGATATGAATACTGCAATTTTTCTTTTAATCATAGGGTAAATGTCTATATCTATCGTCCGTGTAGGGAACATAAGATACATTTATCCAGCATCATTTCAAGATACATCAAACCTTATCCTCGACGCGTTTCCCCCCTCCATATTATAGGGTTCATCAGGAGGATCTCCTAGGGGACATCACACTGACTCAAGATAGTAGTCTCCTTGATAAGCTGATATCTCCATGTCCTATATCCCATCTTAAATAAGTTGCCACTATTTGCTGCCTCCAGGTGTACTCACCACTCGGCGTCTTCAAAACGCTGCTGCGCATGCGCCGGCATCGGACGGCATCATGACAACCGGCGCCGTCCAGCCGCGCCCACGTCAATTTCCGGCGTCTTGAGATTACTACTGCGCGTGCGTTGGCGGAGAGCGGTACCATGACAACCAGCACCGCTCAACCGCGCGTGCGCCGAATACTCGGCGTCCCATTTCCACTGCGCATGCGCCGGCATCATCACTTGCCAGGATCATCTACGCACGCGTTCGCCAGGATATTAAATAGGGAGATGAGATACACCACCAACCCAAATTACATCCTAGTGATTAGATATAAATCATACATATCACTAAGAGCAAACAATATACAGGTTATACACATCTACATCCCATCTTGGTGGTCAAACAATAAGACGTTTTAGTATATCTACTTCTTCCCATTAGGCCAAATATATCCCTGGGAGAATCCAATAAAGGGATACCCAATAAAACACAGAGAACCATCCTTTCAAAGAGATAGATCAATACAGATGTATTCAAGAATATAAAGTGTTCGGGAACAAGAATATATACGATCCCTAAGATAATTAATCCTGTGGCTATTCTGCCCAGATACAGTTCTATCCTTATGAGCCTACAGGATATCAAAGTTACATTAGATATGTATACACTAGGAGAATTCAAATAAAACAGCCAAAATATAGAAGTTCATTAAGACCCTCTGGCTGTATCGTTTTCATTCTAAAGGTCCATTCTGTTTCCTTACAAAGTAATTTTTTATCAAGATTTCCCTTTCTCAATGTCGAGTTTATCTTTTCCATACACAGGAACATCATGCCTGAGGAATCTCCCTCATGCTCCATCCAGATATGCCTGGCAAGAGGGGTGTCACGTCTATGTCGCACATCCCCTAAGTGTTCACCAATGCGGATTTTTAACTGTCTGGTCGTCTTACCTATATATTGTTTACCACAACTACAATTACAGAGATAAACAACTTCCTGGGTACAGCAATTCATAAAATCTCGAATCGCATAGGTCTTCCCTGTCACCGAACTCTTAAACTCCTTAGTCTGACAGATATACTTGCAAAATATACATCTTCCACATCTAAACATTCACAACGGTTTGCGTTCTAACCATGTGCCTGTTGGTTTTGGTGACGTATAATGGCTGTGAATCAGCCTATCCCTCAATGATCTTCCTCTTCTATATGTCACTTGAGGAGTTTTTGAGAGACAGTCAGCTAGATCTTTATCACAATGCAATATACCCCAATATCTCCGCAATATCTTCATTACATCATTATTTCGGTTGTCATATGTGCCTATTATCCTAAACTTAGTTTCCTCATCTCTTGGTCCCCTCGGGTTCAATAGATGGTTCCTGTCACTCCTAAGTGCGTTCTTAAATGCAGGCTTCAATACTGATGGAGGATATCCCCTTTCCAGGAACCTATCCTTGAGGTCATTTGCCTGTTGGTAAAAATCTCTTATTCTGGAGCAGTTTCTACGTATACGTAGGTATTGACCTTTGGGTATACCTCTTTTTAGCTTTTCAGGGTGATATGAATCCCACCGCAGGAGGCTATTAGTAGCCGTCTCCTTGCGATGAGTCCAGGTTTGTATATAACCCAAATCATCCCTGAAGATCCTAAGATCCAGAAAAGCTATTTCCGACATATGAATCTCAAATGTAAATTTCAACCCAATCTCATTAATGTTCAATACCTTGAACATTTGGTTTTGCAAAGAAGTCTAGCAGATCTCTAAGAATCCTATTTCTTAACCAGGCAGGGAGGTACAGCAAAGTAAAAAAATTTGATGGAATGAAACAAAGGGGTTTTGCCACGATTTCAATTCATACCTCCTGTATCCTGCTCTTCAGCTCTGTGTGCTCAGAAGGCGGCGTGTGTGATTTGTTTGAATTGCATATCATGTGACCCAGCAATGATGACATCACCATGCCTTTCCTCTCTTTAGTCAAAGAAAGGTCTATTTATGTAAAGCATTGTGAGTAGCTGAGAGGCAAATTTTTTGCCTCCAGGCACTAGGGTCCTAGGTTCAGATCCCTGCAGTAACCAAACCTGTAGATTTTTTTTTTCTCTTTATCAATGAACATATCTCACTGAGGTTTATTTTTTATTTATTTGCACTGTTTGACTAATTACTAAGATATACAAAGGACGGGAGTAGAGTGACAGCACATTGGTTTGAACACTCAGTAGCTGCCTGAGAGGAGAAGTGATGTCTGAGCATGTGCGACCAGGACTGAGGAGCTCTCAGCCCTGGTCGTATCCCCTGGAGACGAGCTATAAACAATGGATCACTAAAGGAGCAGCGAAAACAAAAACAGTGCAGAATTTTTAATAATAATGAATGGTGAAAATGTTTGTTATTTAACTTCCAAGCTTCCCACATCAATTTTACTTTGTGGCAAAACCCCTTTAACAAGATGGTGGACAGAGTGGTATCATGTTCAATAATTCAATGCCAGATACGGTTAGTGTCTTACCAGGTCCTGCAGTGGATCCATGTGTGATCTGCATCAGACTGAGAGCATAATATTAAGGCTATGTTCACACGGCTTATTGCCAGCGTAATTGGGGGGACGGATTTCGCCCGCAATTACGCCGGCTCCGTGTAGCGGGGGCAGGACGGGGGGGGGGGGGTGCGGCAGCTTGCCGGCCCCATAGACAACCATTATCCACTGAGCGTATCCCGCCGGGATAATGTGCATGTCACTTTCTCCCCGCTCGGCGTATTACGAGAGCGGGTAGAAGAAATGGAATCCATAGTTCTCTGTGAGAACTGTGGATTACCGTAATGACTGAGACGGATTTGCGGCGTATTTCGCACAATATGGCGCGGAATACGGGACCAAATCCGTCCCAAAATAAGCCGTGTGAACATAGACTAACACTTCCCATCTGGGAGCTGAGAGAAATGCTTCATTTTTCTTAATAAATTTAATTGAGCTTTCGGGCTGCAGTACGATTAAATATCAGACCTGACCTCGTTTTTTAGCGTTTATGGTCATTCCGTAAGTGTGTAATTAGAACGCAAGTGATACATATATTTATATTGCTTTCCACATAACAACAAATCATTTTATAATGATATAAGGCATTTACGGTAAGTCAGGAGTTTTCTAATCACTTAATGCAGTCATTGCCTGTTTAATGATTAACTGTTCAGATATCAGGGACATTTCTGTGTTCTTTATGGGCTATCATTACACCAGCGGTGAGTTACATTCATCATGTGTTACCACTTACATGTACCATACAATGTAGTGTCATTGAGGCTACACTATCACAGAGCAATTTGTCACACAGAGTCAATTTAGACTCAGTAGAAGAAATGGAGACTAATTAGATGTCTTTAGGTCTTTTGATTAAAATCATATCCACTTGGTATTGTTATTCATACTGATCCTTTTACATCTCAATTTGTAGAAGAATTAGCAGGACCCAGCAGGATAGTTAGAATGGACTGTAAACAGGCTGCCCACAGTGATAAGCGGCCTGGGAGCATTAAAGTCCTGCTAATAAGGGCATTCATTTTATTTTTCCCTGCCCCAAATATTCTAAGAATTATTGAGTGGGAGCAGTCAGAAAATAAATGTGTCAGAGCTAGCTTTGGTCGACATTTTAATTAGTGCTTAATATAGCATATCATTAAATCTCTTGAAGCTGAAACATTATTATTATATTTCTAGCAGTCAGACGTACACCTTCAATCAACATCTAGCATACAATTGGTCCCTGTATAATAATGTGTAATAATGACAGGCTCAGAAAGTGGCAGAAAGAATGGCCTGTACTTGTTATGGAAAAGCATCACAATGGCTTTTCCTGCCTCTCTGAGTCTTTTCTTAATTTGCTGCTCATTTTCACTTTCAATTATCTGTTCTATCACAATGTACCTTTTAGTCTACATGAGGTTTGGCTGTCACTCCACCAAGTGTTCAGTATAAGCATAGACATGGAGCTATAGGCAGTGTTGTGGGCATACAGTAAGCAGGTGTGTATACGTTGCTATTTCTATAGATTGCTCTCAGTTTGTACTATTTTGTCATATGACTGCACCTACAAATGATGACAGATACAGCAGATACATATTATGCAACACAGAGAACTTGGGGCCACATGTATGAAAACTGTTTAGGTCTAAAACTCACAGTTTTCATACATGTGGCCCTTGGTGTTTATTGTATCTGTAGGCAAGACCATTATAGGTACAGAAGATCCAAGCAAAAGCTACTTTGTATGTGAGGCCATTAAATCACTTACGTGACATACTAGTGCATCTCAAAAAATTAGATAATCATTGAAAATTAAAGGGCTTCTCCAGGACTATCTTTTTATGTTATAGGGCTCACAAATGTATTATATTAAACCTTATAATTCATACTGTAATGAGTCTATACAATTTATGGGTTTCTCTATTTGACTTAAATTATTGATATCAATTATCTTTTCAGTGATATTCTAATTTTTTGAGGTGCACTGGTATGTAGCTTTACTAATGTGAGATCTTAAAACAATCTGCCTGACTTTCTCCAACCTAAAGTCCTGCTTCTTATTAACAAAATTCTCGCAATTCTGCAACTTCCTAGATGATGCTGCAGATCCCTGGCAATAAATAGCTGATGTCTCCTTCCCTATTCTCTTGTAGATTGTAAGCCCTTGCGGTCAGGGTCCTCTTTTTATGTGTACCACTGTGTTGCTCAAGTCGTTGTTTATTGCATCTAGTTTACTATGGTACTTTACTGTATGTATTTAACCCCATTTCAGTGCCCTGAAATAAATGGTGCCTTAACATAAAATAATTAACAATAATGATAATTAATAATTAAAAATCATTATAATAGATATCCTCGTTCACCTACCTTTACTATCCAATTTGTGGGCAGTCTACATGACCTAGCCTTATAATCCTCAGCCACTGTCTCATGAAACTCTAATACTTCAATTGTGCATATAATTTCTAGTTTGTAACCTCTGACTATCAGCCTAGCCTCCTATATTCAGTTTTCATGTGCCCTGAGGTCATCTTTGCTGGATAGTTAGCTGTTGCACATCGCATCATGACCTCTAGCTATTTTCTGCTTCTCCTCTTCTTCCCACCCCTATCAGCTAAATCTTTTTCCTATGCTTATCTACCCAGCAAAAATAAGAAAAGTAACACGTGTCAAGACTAGTGTTGAGCGATTTTTATCGACAAAGTTGAAATCGGCAAGGTTTTTATGGTGATCGAAATTTCCAGATCATGCGATAATTAAGGTTAAAATCTGAGCATCATCTATTAAGATCGCGCCTTTTTCGGCGCTTCCTGTAATTTGGCGGCCACAAATCAGATTACAGAATAGAGCAGGGTGAGATGTGTGTGGGGACGTCATGACTGGGATGTGTATGGTTGCGTTTTGGCTGGAAAACCCACATGACCTCATTTTACAAAAGAACAGCGTTTCCTGTTTCAGCCTCAGTGTCTCTCAGCGTCTCATAGGGATAGGAAACCTGCGTTCTGCCTGGGCCAAACAGCTCAGCGAAATTAGTCTATTTCTGCACAGAGAAACCTCTACTATTAGCTGTGATCCTTCCAATTTAGTTATATTAGAGATTTGAAATTTTATGTAGTTAGGTAGAGAATTTTAAAGCAGCATCAAACCGTTGAAAAATTCACGGCGGTGGGAGCGGGGGGGGGGGGGGCCTCGGGCGAACACAGACAAGCTCTATCTATAAAGAACACTGGAATAAAGTTCACCAAGACTTTAGGGGTAGACATTGTAGTGGAATATCTTTATTATTACAGTTTGCTATTGAAATATTTCCTGGATTTTGGGCAGCCTGAACTTATATTGGATACACAATCATTTCTAGTAACTGCAGGTCTCTTTGTTAGGTTTGCAAAGCTCCATTTTTATTATCAGTATACATTTCAGATATGTGTTCATTTTTAATTTTTTCCCATTAACCTGGAAATGTTTAATATCCACCTGCGTTAAAATTTCAATCCCAAATTTTTAGCACACAGGTTGTTTTTTGCCAAAAAAACGTGTTCGTACAAAACATCACAGTTTTTGTTTTTTGACTTTTGCGCACCCACACTGTTCATTGACGCAGCATCTACGTAAATCTTAAAACACAATTTTATTTCACCAAGGTGATTGGGAAAAGGGGCAAAAAATACCCTTTTTTTATACCAAAAATAAAAATACGTTTTTTTTGGGCTTTTGCACACCCCGGTTTTTTCATTGCGCAGCATCCCCGTAAAACTTAAAACCAATTTATAGTCACCACAGGGGAAATTTAAAGGTGCAAAAAATATCGTTTATTATACCAAAACATAAAAGTTACGGTTTTTTTTGACTTTTGCACACCCAGCATTGTTCTTGACGCAGCATCTATTAAATCTTAAAACAGCAAATTTTTAAACACCACGGTGATTGAAAGGGGCAAAAAAACCGTTTTTTATACCAAAAAAAAACAGTTTCGTGTTTTTTGCTTTTGCAACCCAGTTGTTCATTGAAGCAGCATCCCCTAAAACTTAAACGCAAATTTTATAGTACCAAGGTTTAATTGAAAAGGGGCAAAAAAACCTGTATTATACAAAAATAACATTAGTGTTTTTTACTTTTGCGCACCCACTTTGTTCAATTGACGCGCATCTACGTAAATCTTAAAACCCGCAATTCTATATTCACCACAGGTGAATTAAGGTGCAAAAAATACCGTTATATACCAAAACATAAAAGATACGTGTTTTTTTTACTTTTGCACACCCACGTTTGTTCATTGACGCAGCATCCCACGTAAATCTTAAAACAGCAATTCTATAGTCACCACAGGTGAATTGAAAGGTCAAAAAATATCGTTTATTATACCCAAAACATAACAGTACGTGTTTTTTGACTTTTGCACACCAGCATTGTTCATTGACGCAGCATCTACGTAAATCTTAAAAACAGGGAATTCTATAGTCACCACAGTGAATTGAAAGGTGCAAAAAATACCGTTTATTATACCAAAACATAACAGTTACGTGTTTTTTGACTTTTGCACACCAGCATTGTTCATTGATGCAGCAATCCACGTAAATCTTAAAACAGCAATTCTTTTAGTCACCACAGGTGAATTGAAAGGTGAAAAAATACCGTGTATTATACGAAAACATAGCAGATTATGTTTTTTACTTTTGCGCACCCCGCTTTGTTCATTGACGCAGCATCCACGTAAAAACTTAAAACAGCAATTCTATAGTCACCACAGGTGAATTGAAAGGTGCAAATAATACCGTGTATTATACGAAAACATAACGATACTGTTTTTGTTTTCGACCCAGCTTTTTTTCATTGAGCGATCCACGTAATCTAAAACAGCAATTCTATAGCACCACGTGAATGAAAGGCAAATAATACCGTGTATTATACAAAACATAACAGTACGTTTTTTGACTTTCGCGCACCAGCTTTGTTCATTTGGCAGCATCACGTAAATCTTAAAACAGCAATTCTATTTCACCCAGGTGAATTGAAGGTTCTGTGACTTTAAACCTAAGTGTGTTGCCTAAGATGTCACGTATCCATTTGACTGTTGATGGATGTTAATTTCAGCTTCTCCAGCTTTTTTGGGTGTAATAATGAAGGTGTTGTTGCTCTCCCATAGACTTTAATGGTAATCGCTCATAATCGATGCTCACTATCAAAAAACCTTATCGATAGCGGCCGACTATCGACTATCGACTAACCCTTGTGCATGTCTGTTCTTGCAAAGCTGGTGGCTGGATGGCTGTTGCATACATAGCTTATATAAAATCCACTTTAAAGTTTGCGGGATGGACATTGGTGAATAAAGTTTTTGGACATTTATCATTTTTTTGGGATCTGCTGCTTCAGATCTTGTTTTTTGGTACAAGAATTGGTGGAAGTTTTTAATCTGAGTTTCCGGAGAGTGCACTCCCAGTACATATACTGTAATTAGGATTTTCAGGTTTGTGCTACATTACGTTGTTTTAGTCTGTTATATTAAGTATATTGCTTTCTTCTGACCATATAAGGAGGAATATATGTAAGCCTTATTAGGGTATATAGTAGTCTCAGAGAGGGGTTTAACAAGCAGAAGAACTTTTCCCGGTGAGCTCAGGATGTCCAATTGTAAAAAGGGTAAAAACTGTAAGTAGTTGTTGAGGCTTGTGTGTTGCCCTCCTTGAGGTCATCTAAAGGAGAAAGAAAGACATAGGGACCTGGGACTGAGAAATGTAGAAATGTTTTGTAATATGACTTCTGTTACAGTAGACACTATATTATAATGCTGGTTTAAATGTGAACATTAGCACTTATGTTATAATTGTATTCAATTGCTATAAGTTCTGTGCAGTTTGGAATTCTACCCTCATGAACTATGTTGTTGCTAGGTAATCCCATGGGGTTGTCCTGGAGAGCATTGTAGATAGAGGGGATTGGTGAAAGTATAATTGTGTGACCAGGTTGTGATTAAATCCCCATCCTCACATAAAATGGATGAATTTTCATCACTTGTGCTTTGTTGAGGTTGGTAATAACAAGTAAGCCTAAATGTTCTAAGGATCTCAGTACGAATGTGATGAGAAACTGCAGACAGGTCGATCTTATTCATTAGGCACACTAGGCAGCGGGGTTTTCTGACAAAATATCGGTGTGTTTGGAGAGGGATTAGAGGTTTGGCCCTACGTGGTGTCAAGTTTGGACATGGCTTGAGGCATGGCCTGATGTGATGTCATGTATAAGAACAAGGCCCATTGTACTGCTATGCCCATGGACCCATAATGCAGTTAAGATGGTCCCGGCTGCAAAATGAGCAACGCCAAGCCAATTGTGGTAATAAGCCTAAGAGACTGACTTAGAATGAAGCTATGGCTACAGAAGAGACCATTAGCTTTGACCTGTGTGACTGGCTGTGACAACAGGAAGTTCTGACTGATGACTTTGATATAGGCAGCTTGTGTGGGAAAGACAAGAGAGGAGGTCATGAGTAAGAGCTCCTAGTGCTTCAGACAAGACTAAGGGCAACATGTATGAGATATATACAGGGCTACGCCAGTTTTCGGGCTGAAGAGATGCCAGACTTTTGGTGCAGCCCCGTATATACATGTCGTCCTAAGAGTATAAAGTAAAAGCAGCTAAACAGAAACAGTTACTAGGCCAGAGGACTTCTGGGCCAGCAGTAGTGACATTAATATTAAGTAGCACTTGTGTGCAGAGGTGCAAGGGTTTACAAATAGAGATTGTGTAGAATTGTGTCAATTGCATTGTGTAGCAACTGCATCATCTGTTGTAACCAAGTTTATGCCTACAAGTGAGAAACTTATACAGTAAAACGGGAACATTAACTATATTTTTATTTGCTGCTTCAGTCAGTAAAAATAAGCATAGATGAAGCCGACCATGATTAGCAATACATTTATGCATTGGGTGCTACAGCGTAACTTTTAATATAGTCATTTCCACATTTACTGTCTCTACATTAATTTGAATCACCTAGTGTCTCTGAATTATCTGCAGTGAAGAGCCGGTTTTAGCTAGCACTACAGAGGTGCAGAGGGTAACATGAAATTAATAATATAAAACTTCCTCCTTTTTCACATTGTATCTATAGTAAATATGTGAAAGACAAAAATAATGCAGAACATTCCAACTGTGCTGAAAACAGATGTTTATTGTATTTACTTACAAAGTATCAACGTGTTCAAAAGAAAAGTTATGTAGAACACTGAACTATCTCTAAGTACATCCTTTTTTTTTTTTATTAAGGTCTTTTAAGTTAATACCTATAATATACCACAGTTAAATTTTGGTATTATCGCACTAAACACACCCCCTAGACATAATCACCTAGACTCCCCAATTATAGTACCACTCAAAGCATGCATGGTAATTGGCATAGATAGGGATAAGCTGGTGCCAGATAAATAGTAGGATTTCTTTTCCCTTATGGGAGACAATGGGAAACCATCAATTTGACCCCATAAGCATTTATTTCTTGGCAAATATATCAAAAACAATATTATGTTTTTTTCTGAAGTCTGCATTCCTATCTCACAGGATGTTCATCACTAATGCTGTGCTACAGACTTTAGTCAGTGTCAAATTTAATTCAAACCTAAGTGACTTGATTTAGATCAGCCTCTTTTAAATTTAGGCAAATATCACCCAAAAAAAATCAACCTTCAGGTAACTTTTGGGCTTTCTACAAGATTTTAGGGTTTATCTTTTATTTTTTGGGCACTCCCGCCGGGTAATCTCCTAGGCATACTTTGGGGGTACACCAACCACTTCCACTTACCATAAATGGGTTACCTCATG
>JAODAL010068571.1:0-16746 GCA_025379985.1 Phyllomedusa bahiana
CTTTTATTAAGGTTTTTGTGAGGCATTTGTACAAAATACCGCAATCCTGGTAGTGTTTTTTATTTTTATTTTTTACAGCGGTCACTGTGCGATATAAATGACATGCTAGTTTTCCTCAGCAATTGATACGATTACAGCGATACCACATTTTGTATATTTTTTAATTTTTTACTGCTTTACACAATATAAATCACTTATTTGAAAAGGAAAACACGTTTTTGCATCACCGCAGTCTGAGAGCCATAACTTTTTTTATTTTTTCTGTTTATGGAGCTGTATAGGGACTTTTTTTGCGGGATGAGTTGACGTTTTTTATTGGTAACATTTTTGAGGGGGACAAGACTTTATGATCGCTTTTAAATCCGTTTTTTTTGGAAGGCAGGGTGAAGAAAATACTGCAATCCTAGCAGTGTTTTTTATTTTTATTTTTAATAGCGTTCACCGTGCAGTATCCGTGACAAGTTAGTTTTACTCTGTAGGTTGAGACGATTACAGTGATACCCAATTTATGTAGTTTTTTTATTTGAAAAGCACAATGTTTTGAGAAAAAAAGTGTTTTTATTGTTAAAACAATATTTATGCATCGCTATCTTCTAATAGCCAGAACTTTTTAATTTTTCCATATACAGAGCTGTTTAAAGACTTTTTTTTTTGCGAGATGAACAGACGTTTTAATTGGTACAACTTTGGCGTTTATATTAGTTTTTGATAGCTTTTTATTCCATTTTATGTGCTGCAGGATGTACAAAAATCGCAATTCTGTGACTGTTTTTTGTTTTTGTTTTTTACGGCGTTCACCGTACGGGTTAATTAACGTGACAGATTTATAGGGTGGGTCGCTACGCACGCAGCGATACCAAATATGGGTACTTTATTTATTTTTTATCTTTTTTGGGGCGATTGGCGTTTGTAAAGGGGAAAAGGGCGGTGTACGTGTTTTTATTTTATTTTTTGGTGTTTTACTTTTTTACACTTTTTTTTTCTTTTTCACACTTTTTATACTTTTCCCCAGGGGGGAATTGCATGAACGATCGTCAGATCGTTCATGCAATAGGAGATCAGCATACAGCTTATAGCTGTATGCTGGTCTCCATGGCAACTGTCTGTCACGATGCCCACAATGCATTGTGGGCAGCGTGACGTCCCAGACAAACCGGATGCTGTCATTCAGCATCCGGGCTGCCTGGTAGGAGACTCAGTAGCGGCGCTCAGCGCCATTATTGCGCCGGATCTCGGGCGGCAGGAGCTCACTCCTGCCGCCCGCAGCCGCGATGTCGCGACCACGATGTCGCGACATCGGGGGATGCGGCATGATGCCAGCGGTAATATACCGCCGGTTCCATGCCGCGATCTTGCGCGCTCCGCCTGTGAGCGCGCAAGATCCGCTTGACTACTCATACGCAATTTGCGGGAACCCCTACCCGACATTGCCGTATGAGTACGGCAAATGTCGGTAAGGGGTTAAGCAAGGCCACACTGGCATCTAGGCAATAGTTGGTATGATAATGTACAAGTACATATTCTCTTTTGTTGCAAGTGAGAGACATTATAGAAGGCACCATAACAACTTTCAGGAACACTGGACCCCAGGGTAAGATCCTTTAAAATCTCTATAGCAAAACTTATTGACGAGCTGGGCTGTTTCGTAAACACTATGAAGAATGAATAAAAAGTGTAAACTATTAACGATGCATCAACATGTGACATATTTTTTTTCTTAAGTTTCTGGCTTTCAAGAATTATATTTTAATAATTTTTCTATTGACATATCCATACTGGATCTTGTTTTTATGGGGCACAAAGTATTTTTTAATGGTACCAAAAAATCTTTATGGGATGGGATGGCATAAACACTATTGCGCCCATTGTTTCCTGGGTGCGGTATAAATAACATTATAACTTTATTTTAAGGGACACTATGATCTGGGAAATTTTAAAATGACATAGTTCTCATTTTTTTCTGCTTCTTTTATAAAAATAAAAACTTTTTTTGGTGATCCTCTTAATTAATCTAACATCACAAAACAAGGGAGAATAATTGCCCTTAGGTTGTCTGTAAACATAGGGCTAATATATATAGAACTCTAAGGGAGAACGTCACTCATTTCCCCATTGGAGGAAACAGTCGAGCCCCCCCCCCCTACTTGAATCAATCAGAGAAATAGCTCCTCTCTCCATAAAACATAATGGAGTTTGTCGCTCGGACTCTGATTGGCTGTGAGAGACGCCATAGGCTAGAATGGAGCTATCGTCGCTCCTTCTAGGATTGTGGATAAAAATTTACCACTTTCCTAACACCAATCAGATTCAAGATTCTGTCTCCAGAGAACAAAATGGAAGGAGTAGCTCGACTCCTGATTGGTGGAACGTGTCCCATAGCAAATTATGAGTCCTCAGTAGCTCGTTCTGTTATTGGCTGGAAAGGTCCAGCCTCTGTATTTCTGTCCAATCACCGTATAGCTGTGTTTTATGAATTATAGCGCCTTGTTTCTGATTGGTTGTTCAGACTCTCATAGAGAATAATGCTTCATGTCGCTCAAATAGCGATTGGAGGAACAAACTGACTAATAAGAGTTTAGCCTCAATTTTAAATGTATGGTTTTCCCAGTTTTTCTTGTAACACGTCTCCTGATGTAGCGCCGGGATCTATAGTGGGATCTTGGCCCTCTGCTTCTTTCTAGCTGGCGTTGACATTACCCTGTCAGGCTGCGTTCCCACTTCAATTATTTGGTCAGTTTTGACCCCATAACTGCCCAGATAAGTGAAGTGCGATTCTAAGAGCGGCGCCTGTCATCTGCGTGTCATACTAAATCACAGCATTGTTTCAATACCAAACCACGCTCCCTATGCATATTTCTGCATGGCACAATGTTCTACAACATGCATCCAGGAAATATCAGTTTTCTAACGTGATTCTTCACAAATTACTTTGGAATGGAACACATTTTTGGGAAAATTTGTCAAATCGCCCAAATCGAATTTTTCAGAAATTTGCTCATCTCTAGAAGTGACTCCCCAAAGAAATATATAAAATGGTGAACCCTATTAAAAAAATAATAAAAAAATCAACACAGATATATACAGTTGAAACCAGAAGTTTACATACACTTTATAAAAAGACATACATTCATGTTTTTCTCACTATCCGACATGAATAAACCTTACCCATTGGATTTTTACAGATGACGTAATACCAATTATGTTTATATTTTAAAACCTTAAAATTCTTAATTTTTTTGTGGATTAAACTTGATAACTGTCACGAGTGAGCCTGTGAACCCCGTCCCGAGTCGCAGGCACACCCGTGGTCTCTGCACGAGCGGCAACGCAATTGGGTATTGCCGGTCACTGCCCTTATTTAATCCGGCCCCTTCCTGAGTCTTGTGCCGGATCTTTAGTGCCTATAGACTATAGAGAAAGCGATCCTAAGCATTGTTCTGATTACCGAGTACCGTACAATTTGCTTCCGTTCCTCGACCACAAATCTTGCCGCCTGCCCTGACCTTCTGCCTTTCCACGACTACGAACCATAGCCGCCTGTCCTGACCTTCTGCCTTTCCCCGACTATGAGCCTGCCTGATGATTATGTACCATGCTATACCTCGGCTGCCTCCGCAAGCAAGTCACGTCAGGGGTAGTGACCTGATAGACTCCCGCCGCAGCAAGTCCATGCCGCTTTGCGACGGGCTCTGGTGAAAACCGGGACCTACTTAGATTCCGCTCCCTGGCGTGGCTTACGCCATCGGTTGCGGTGGTTCAGAGGATCCAACATCTCCGACCGTGACAGTAAGATCCGGCCATGGATCCCGCCAAGGTGCCTCCGCCGCCCGACGCTGACCTCACCACCATCATGGCTCAGCAGTCACAACAGATCGCTCAGCAAGCCCAGCAACTCAGCCATCTCTCCGCCATGTTTGCAGCAGTTCCTGGCCGCTCAGCACAGCAACCCGCTCCCGTGGCTCCCCGCTGCTCCTTCGGTTCCTGCTCCGACCGCTGGTCCTAGGCTCCATCTTGTCTATGCCGTCCAAGTTCGATGGGGAACTCCAAGGCTTTGCAGGGGCTTTATCACCCAATGTTTCCCTGCATATCGAATTAAGGGCAACCAATTCCCTAGCGAACGGTCAAAGGTGGCGTTCGTGCTCAGCCTTCTTTCCGGAAAAGCCCTGGCCTGGGCTACCCCCCTCTGGGACAGGGACGACCCGCTCACGGCCAACTTTCCTACATTCCTCACCGAGTTCAGCAGTGTTTTCAAGGAACCTGCCTGAGCTTCTTCTGCCGAGACCGCCTTGCTAAACCTGCGCCAAGGGGATTCATATGTAGGCAACTATGCAGTACGTTTCCGCACTTTGGCTTCTGAATTATCGTGGAATGAAGTGGCGTTGACTGCCACCTTCAAGAAGGGCCTCTCCAGCCGCATCAAAGATGCCCTGTCTGCCCGGGACCTCCCGTTTTCCATGAGTGACCTTATCTCCCTGGCCACTCGGATTGACATCTGTTTCTCGTCTAGCTCCAGTATTCCAAAGGCCGCCAGAGTTGCCCTCTCCGCCTTCTGCCGAGGAGGAAATGGAAGTGGATAGAGCCCACCTGTCTGTGCCGGAGCTAACCAGAAGACGTGAGGAGAATCTTTGTCTGTACTGTGGCAAATTCAGACCATTTCCGCAGATCCTGCCCCCTGCGCCCTCACGGTTCCGGGAAACGGGCGCACATAGTGTACGTGGGAGAGGCGTCCCTAGGTGAGAGCAAGGCCTCTCCTCGTCTGACCATGCCTGTGATCGTCAGCACTGGGTCCGGTTCCCAGTTTCACGTTGCTGCTTTCCTAGACTCTGGGTCGGCTGGAAATTTCTTGGACGCTGCCCTGGTGTCCCAGTATAATCTCCCTGTGATCCGCCTGGAGAAGCCCCTACTCATCTCCTCTGTCAGTGGAGAGATTCTCAGGGATCCAATTCGGTTCCGCACTAAGCCTCTGGTCCTACAAGTAGGGGTCCTGCACAAGGAGAGACTTGCGTTTTACGTGCTACCCCGTTCTTCCTCGTCCATTCTCCTTGGTCTCCCGTGGTTGCAGCGCCATGCTCCCGTGCTCAACTGGCAAACGGGCGAAGTCTTGAGTTGGGGTTTGGAGTGTCAGTCTCGCTGTTTGGTGGCAGCTCGCACGGTGCTTACCGCTTCTACAGTACCGTCTAAGCCTCTGGCAGGTCTTCCCACACCGCATCAAGCTTTTGCAGACGTCTTCTCCGAGAAGCAAGCGGAGACCTTGCCTCCACATCGCCCATATGACTGTCCTATTGATCTTCTGCCCGGGACATCTCCTCCACGGGGCAGGGTTTACCCTCTGTCGGTACCTGAGACCTTGGCTATGTCTACCTATATTAAGGAGAATCTCCAGAAGTGGTTCGTTTGCAAGTCCTCCTCTCCAGCTGGGGCCGGGTTCTTCTTCGTGGCTAAGAAGGATGGTACCCTACGTCTTTGCATAGACTATCAAGGGCTCAACAAGATCACGGTAAAGAACTGCTATCCTCGGCCCCTGATCACGGAGCTTTTTGACCGGCTACGAGGTGCCAAGATATTTACTAAATTGGACCTGCGAGGGGCTATAACCACATACGGATAATTGAGGGTGTTGAATGGAAGACCGCGTACAACACTCGTGACGGGCACTTCGAGTACCTGGTCATGCCCTTCAGACTCTGCAATGCCCAAGCCGTCTTCCAAGAATTTTTGTAATGACATTTTCCCGGGGACCTCCTGTACACATGCCGGGTCGTCTACCTGGATGATATTCTGGTGTTTTTCCCGCCCTTGAGTCCCATCAAGTTCATGTACGACAGGTCCCAGACTTTAAAGGGGCAACCGCCTCTATCCCAAAATCGAGAAGTGTCTTTCCATCAGCAAAAGCCTACCCCCGGGCTACATCTTTTCCGACAGGGGCCAGCAGATGAACCCGCTAAGTTGTCTGCCCGTCCTACAGGGCCGCGTCCCGGGGGTCCGGGCCCAGCAGAGATTCCGGGGGTTCGAAAATATTACAGGCATTTATCCCACATTTTCCTCGCGGGGATCCCCATGGGGCTTTTGCCCAAAGGAAAAACGGCAATCCAAAGTTTGGGCCCCAGCGGCAGAGGAAGTCTTCCCCAAGTTAAATTTTGCCTTCGCCTCGGGCCCCTGTGTCCCTGGCCAGATACAGGAAAAAACCTTTTTTCTGAGGTTGACCCCCCTCGGGGGGGCCGGGGTTGTACCCCCCAGAAAGGGCCCAAAGGCAAGGACCTTACTTGCATTTTTTTCTCTAAAAGTTTTTCCTCTACAAAAGGAATTTTCAATCGCGACTGGGAGTTTTCTGGCCCCTCAAGCTGGGCCCCGGGGGTGGCGGTATCTCTTGGAGGGGGCTCATCACCCAGTCTTTATTGTCTACGGGCGACCTCCCCCGCCCACCCACCCCCCCCCTTTCGTACCTTGAGGTCCCCCGCCGTGGGGGGGCTGGGCCAGGACCTACAGCTATCTGAAGCAAAAGCACCATTCTTACTCCGGCTTCACTTGTCCCAAGCGCAACCCGACAAAAGCGAAGACCCCGCCGATCTTTTTCCCCCTAGTGAAAGTGTGGGTTTTTCGGTAAATATATCCCTTTCAAGGTTCCCCCCTATAAGTGGGTCCCGGGTTTTGGGTCCGTTCGAGGGGCAAGCGATAAATGAATGGGGAACAAGCTCCGCCCTTCTCCAATTTTGGGGGGCCCGAAAAATCCCTTTCCCTGTCTCTTTCTGAAACCCATCATCCTAAATCGCTTCTCCGGGGCTTGCTCCCCCTACTCCTGAGACCGATCCACCGAGGGGCCTTTCGGTAAAGGAGATTCTAGATAAGGGCGGTCAAGGGGAGCAGTTTTTTCTCATTGACTGGAAAGGGGTTGGGCCCGAAGAAGGGGCCGGGAGCCAGAGGACAATATTCTGGACCTTAACATCATTCAGAAGTTCCTTCAGGCCAGAAAGAGGGGGAGGCCAAAGGGGGGGGATATTGTCACGGGTGGGCCTGCGAACCCCGTCCCGGGTCGCAGGCACACCCGTGGTCCCTGCACGAGCGGCACCGCCCCCCGCTTGTTGGGCGGTGGGCACGCTCACCCTGCCGGCCGGGTCCCTGCCTACTTACCCGGCCGCGCTCCTGCTGCAGCTCCAGTCTCCCGGGCTGCGCGACCCCGCTCCCTAGGGCGCGCACGCGCCGGCTCTGTGAAATTTAAAGGGCCAGTGCACCGGTAATTGGGTATTGCCGGTCACTGCCCTTATTTAAGCCTGCCCCTTCCTGAGTCTTGTGCCGGATCTTTAGTGCCTATAGCCTATAGAGAAAGCATTCCTAAGCCTTGTTCTGATTACCTTGTACCGTACTATTTGCTTCCGTTCCTCGACCACGAATCTTGCCACCTGCCCTGACCTTCTGCCTGTCCACGACTACGAACCATAGCCGCCTGTCCTGACCTTCTGCCTGTCCCCGACTACGAGCCTGCCTGATGATTTTGTACCACGCTATACCTCGGCTGCCTCCGCAAGCCAGTCACGTCAGGGGTAGCGACCTGGTAGACTCCCGGCGCAGCAAGTCCATCCCGCTTTGTGGCGGGCTCTGGTGAAAACCGGGACCTACTTAGATTCCGCTCCCTGGCGTGGCTTTTGCCATCGCTTGCGGTGGTTCAGAGGATCCACTATCTCCGACCGTGACAATAACTTGGGAACATAATCGCTTGTACTGTATGTTATACTGCAAAATTAATGTATTGTAGTATAGTGAACAATTACTACTTATTACACTTATACTCTGTCTTAGTATAAAAGGAGCAGACAGGCTTGTTGACCTTCAGAAGCCCTGACCTGCCATGTCAAGAGGTGCTATCAAGACAGTATTGTCAGTACTACTGTCAGAGGATGAGTAATTAATTAAAAAAAAAATAAATAAATAAACCCACTGATATAGTGCAAGGTAGGAATAGGTGATGGGTAGTAGAACTAAATGCTTTGGCTATATGGGGCCCTGAAATTACATATGGCAGCTCTGTCAAGACAACCAGTCGTCACCCTGAAATTATGTAGTGTGGGGGGAGAGGGGTTACAGGGATTATCTGTGTAACAGCTTACATGCTGCAAGCACACTAATTGATGCATGTAAGTAGTAATCTTCTTAAAGACTGCCTGTTATCTCTTGATAGCACATGTTTTGTGTTCTCTGTTGGCAGCGAATAGAAGGGGTTTGAGACTCCCAGCATCGGAGCTGCCTAGGAACGGAGCTGTAGTTATCAGCTCTGCTCCTTGAGCAGTTTGTACATAGCAAGGACACAAAGTTTCATCTGATCCCTCCCCTTTAACTCTTTGATTACCAACATAATCAAAGGAGGTTCCCATGCCAGATTGGGTCACCAGGTTTTCCAGTGTCAAATGGGCCTGAGGAATGTCTTCACAGTCAGCCCTGTGGGAATATAGACTAGCCTCAGGGCTGTCTGTATAGTTAGCCTACAGGGATGCTGATTGTAGCAAGGAATGGTGCATAGCACCTTTTCTCATTTATTTAGACTCACTGCACATCTAAAGGGTTAAACAACAGTGAATGGAACCGGCACTGCTCCATGCTTGTTACCAGTGGGTGTCGGATGCAATTAGCAACTGACACCAGCCTCCTATGTAGCGGGTGTAATGAGTAAGCCTGCTACATAAGACCTTACCAACACCAAAACATACTTACAAGTCCTGTGTCAATAATGGGTAAAGACTTTTCTAGACCTGTTGCTTAAGGGGTTAAATCACAGAGACAGAAGTTATTTCCAATCCTAGGTGCTGATATGGGGTTTACAGGTCTAACTAGTAATTTCAATGTTATGGCTGATGTATAGCAATATAGTTACAACTTGTTCACTGCTGAAGAAAGTACAGAGGATATTCTGAATTGTCTATAGAAATATGAGACTTATTATTGCTTTAGGAATATACTTGTATTTGCACATAACTAGAAAAAAAACATTTTAATGCACATTATTTCTAATGCTTCAAACTTTATTATGAGCTTGAGGCCAACAAATTGCATGGAGATATCCATTTCTGCTGTCTCTTCCTGAGTACTCTGTGTGCAGCCCCTGTTCAGAAAATCTCTAGAGGCTAAAATACTTAAAATTTTAAAATTGAATTTAAACTTGATAAAGTTTAACCAGGAAATTGTATATTATGTTTTATAAAGTATATAAATGCGAAATGAAGTAAGTAATTTCAGACGCCAACAAAATTCTTTGAAGGAACATGTGCTATATTCTTGCAATACAACTAAGTAATTGTATAATTCGTGTTTTCTACAAAGGGGGATATGAAATGACTTCATGAATTAGACAGGGTTAAAATGTGACATTCTTTGGCCTCGTTCACACGGCTTACTTCGCCGCTGATTTGCCGACGGATTGACGATCATCAATCCGTCGGCAAATCAGTCCGAAATAAGTAACAGCCTATTTTCTATTGATTTCAATAGAAAATATGGCTCGTCGTTCACACGACGCGTATTTCCGTGCCGGATTGCCGCCGCGGATGGACGACGGCAATCCGGATGGAAAAACAATGTGCATGTCAATTATTTACGGACGGATTCACCACCTACAATGATTGGAGATGGTGAATCCGTCTGGAAATCAGTTACAAATACGTGCCACACTTAGTGGCACTTATTTGTAACTGATTTTCAACTGATTTCAGAACGTATTTACGATCGTCAATCCGATGTAAATACGTTCTGAAATAAGGCGTGTGAACTAGGCCTTATTCTGGGGCATTCTGCTCATTTAGTGCTAGGATGTTGTTCTCACACATACATTTAAAATATAATTCATTTTCATACATTCTTCAATAATAATTTAAAAAAATCTTAGTGGGTTTTTGTAAGCTCAGTGCAAGGGTGTTTCATCATGTCCTAATTATGGAAAATGTATTGTTAAAGTTGTTTTATGCAGATAATTGGCTTCACAGACAAAAGCTACAAGAAGAAGTCACTGTTGGTACTACACATGGTTTAAGAGTGTTGTGAACATTTTAATTTCTATTTATTTGACTGGTTGAATCATATAAATGTTCAATGCTAGCTAGTGTTGAAAGAAGAGTTCCCATTATCAAATGAATCACTTAAAACTGTTAGTAGGACATGAAACTTGGAACAGTTTGATATAGAGTGTAGAATGCAACAGTGTGTATTAACCGGTCATATGTGGGTTCATAAATCTTGTGTGTGGTATGCCTTGCATAGCCTAGCATAGAATACATTTAGGTCACATCTTTAGTGCATGTCTTTGGTGCATTAAAAAGTGCTGTGCCAGGCACAAGTTCTGGCGTACAACTGTTCACACATATATAGAACAGAGTTACGACAGTTTTGCGCGCAGCCCCATTCATACATGTCAAGAACCCCCCAAAGACTTAAGCGAAGGGGGACCATGACTTTGGGTGGGGGGAACCTAGAGCTCCATTCTAGTCTGGGAGTTTTGGCTGTATAGCTGTAGGTATTTAAGCTGAGGGTTTCAGTGTATGCACAGTATATTTATTGTAAGTAGCTTTGAGCAAAGGGGATAGGTTTTGAGAGGGCAGCTTATAGTCCCTGCATTGTGCTTAAGCTTCTGCCTGTGTAGTTTATAGTTATGAGCCGGGGGGGTTGTGTTATGAGAGGGAAGAGTGTGTGGATGGAGAAGAGTTTACTGTGAGGTGGGTGGGGTTTAGGTATAGATATAACATCCGGTCTTCACTTTCTTCTTCCTCTTTCTCTCAACAAGGCGTCAAGATAAGATGTGACTGCAGCCTCAGGGAAGTACAATGCACAGTGACCCCCTCACATCACACATGAGGGGGTTTCACTCACCTTATGCCAGATACAGTAGTATAGTATAAGCTGCTGTATTGTATATGGGATTATGACAGAGGAATTCATGTAGCACATGAGGGATGTATCTGCTCCCTCCCCCTCACACTGCAGGCTGGGCTGTGGCCTGCTGTCTGTAAGCCTGTATCTGTGCATTCAGTTTTTCTGAGCTCTCTATGGTGGAGCTGTGAGATCATATACTACTGTTAAAAGCTGGTGAGAGAAGAGCAGGCTGAGGGGAAGAGGGAGTTCACATACATTAGGTGTCAGTGAGGAGGCTGCAGTGACTGTACAGGACAATCCTGTACAATCAGTGTTAGATGCTGGATTTAACTATTGCTGGGTGCATGGTCTTAGTTTTTCCTCTTTAGCTATAGGCTGGGGATCTGTAATAGGTCACCTTCACAGTGCTGTATACTGCTCCTGGGCTATCACAGGAATGTACACTGACCCTGCTATGTACAGGGCTTTATCCCCCTCTTAGTATTGTGGTTAGTGATATCACAGCAGATGAACTCATAAATAGGACTGAATACTGACCCTGCTGTTATGTACAGGGCTTTACTTTCCCTGCTTTGTATTATGGTTTAGTGATCAATATATAAGCTTTACCTCAGGGCTGTATTGTGACCCTGTTATGTACATGGTATCAGACCCCAGAAGTTGCAGCGGACATGCACCTGGACAGCGGAAAAGGGCAGCAGGGCTCCTGTGTACTGGCAATGGTGGCTTATTTTCCTCTAAAGCCAGTGGTGAAAGCGGCTACGGGTAAGGTGGTCAGAGCATTGAATAAGGGCCAGATCCTGTAGGTTAAAGGGAACCCCTTTCCCCCCTTCATTTGCATACTAACCCTGCTGTAATCAGGCATTTGGGGGGTCTTTGGAGTTGATTTTGGAGTGTTTAACTTCAGTGTTTTTGGGGTTTCATCATGGGGACGGTACCCCTCCCCACCACCGTAGTTCTGGTGTGGTCTGGTGAGTATGGGGAGGCTCGTGCTGGGTGGTGTCCCGGTGAGCTGCTAGTTAACATTGCCACGATGGTGGTTTCTGGAGCCTCTGAGCCAGTGGTGGAATCGCTAGGGGTAAGGAGTTCAGAGCTTTGATATAAATCGCCAGATCTTTTTTAGCTTCAAAGACCCCCTGCCTCTTGAGTTTTGCATACTAATCCTATTGTACTAAGGTTCTTAGGAGGTCCTTGGAGTGGGTGTTTAAATTAGAGGTTTCCTCATGGGGATGGACCCCCCACATTTTGTTTTGGTCTGGCGACTATGGTGAGGCTCCAAGTGCTGGAAATGGTTTTCAGTTCCTTACAAAAAATAAAAATAAATTTGTATATATACATATACAAATAAGTAAATTGGGGTGAGGGAGTCATATGGGTATGAGTCCCCCAGGGATTAATTGTTTCTGAAGAGATCTGGCGAAGGTGGGCTCTTCCAGGGTGTTATCCCTGGAGAGCAAAAACGGTTGAGCCAGCATGCTGGCTTTTTGGGCCTCCGAGCCAGTGGAGTACGGCTGGGGGTAATGGTGTTTTTTCCCTTCGGGGATTTGGTCCCCAGGTCTCTTAGCACCACGATTGTGGTTTATGTTTGATGCGATCTGGCGAGGTGGGCTCTTCCAGGGTGTTATCCCTGGTGAGCAAAAAATGGTTGAGCCAGCATGGCTGGTTTTTCGGGCCTCCGAGCCGGTGGAGTACGGCTGGGAGTAATGTTTTTTTTTTTTCCAACCCTTAGGGGTTTTTGGTCGCCAGGTCACTTAGTGCCATGATTGGGGTTTATGGTGCCTCGGAACCAGCTTGGGGTAACTGGTTCAGAGTACTGATGTATGTCGCCAGATTTTTAGCTTCAAGGACCTCCTTCCCTTTTAGGGTGACAAAAAAAAGAGGATAATTTACATGGTTCTTATTTGATTTTACCATTATTCTAGTTGGAATCATCAAAGATAGAGTCACGGGGCTCTGTTTATACTACTGATCAGCAGTAACTAATTATTACTTAGATATGGCACAGTTTTATATAGATATTTGCTAAATTGTTGGTTTTAACATCTTCGTGTGCTTTAAATTGGGATTTGTTAAAATACGTATGTAATTATGGTTCCTTGGGGTTTTGCTCACATTTTAGCCACTGACAATGATCTCTTGGATATGGTTTCCCTGATGTGTAGTTGTGATACTTTGGGTAGTGTCCTGTGATGGGGAGGAAAAAATATCGCAGTTATGTCTCTCTACCCTCTCTCCGTTTTTTTGTAAAGCTTATGATGATACAACTCTCCCCTTATATACCTCAAATATCTCATAATTGTAAAAAAAAAAAAAATTCAATCTGTAGTCTGGCGCTGGGAACAATGAATTAAAGTGAAGAGAAGCTACAAGGATCCATTTTTGGCTGACACGTAATTTTGACGAAGAGGTTGTCTATTATTATTGTGTATGCTCATGCTCGTCTCATGGTTTTCAGTAAGACAAGGCTGTCAGCTATCATATAGAGGCTTGTATCAGCTATGCAGCTCTGTAACCAATCAGAAGAACAGGTAGCATCAAGATGGTGGCTGGCCTACGTCTTTGTAATGCAAACGATTTTTTAGGCACAGAATGGCACCCTGACTGCGCCATGTCATTCAGCGTTATGGACGTCAAGAGAGTAACAGCAAGCAATATGTTTACCACAGTGGGACAACGCTGTTTATTTGGGGGATTGCTCCCCAGAACAATGTGTTGGTCTCTCTCAAGGGAGTTCTTTTGTCTGGTGATAACAGCTGGGAGCAGGAGAGGAATCTGAGGGCCCATGAGTTCAATCTGCGTGGCTAGGGTTGAAGGTCATGAGGTTCATTAAAGTGAATGGACAAGGCCTTAGGAATGTTGGGGACAATGTTGTGGAAACTTTCTCTTTTGGGTCTTTCTATAAGCTGGACAGACGTGGGTTTGTTTATTGTAGGGGTCTATTTGTCATGGCTGTTTTAATAGCGGTTGCTGACGGTGAATTACATATTTGTGTAGTTTACAGTCGTTTTCTTAAGGCTGAAATAATTGTCTTCTTTGGGTACTTTTTCATGGCTTATTTATGCATAGTATGGCTGCTTGGGGTGGGATATTGGTGCTTGGGCTTAGCTGGGAGTGTATGTTTTCTGGAGTCAGAAAATAAACCCCCTTTTTCTATTGCTGGGAAAATCCTGGGGGCATTGTATGATGAAAAGTGTTAAAATAATACTGACTAAGTCAGGGTGGTTTAGAGTTTTTAATTTAGTAGTGGAAATATTAATTCATAGCTTGATGATCAGTCATTGTGAGGTAGTGTTTGTGATTCACATACATGCGCCCCAATTATGATTCTCTGTTGTTGGGGGTCCCATTACGGCTCCCCCAATTGGGTTACAGCCACAGTTATCTCACTTGAAACTATTCGATCCTTGAACTATTGGCCAGCAGCCCAATTGGGGATGGTGGGGTTATACAACTTTATTTACACTTCACTGGTTCATGGATTTGTCTTTTTAGGCCCTGGAAGGTGATTTTTGTAGGTAGCTTTCCAGGGCAGATGCAAATTGCTAGTGGTGATTTTGTGAGTTTGGAAATTAGGGCAGTTTTGGTGGGGGTCGAATCCTTTAAGGTGTCAAAGGCCTCTCCTGTGTTGGGGCAGGAGTCAGGTGGAAGTTGCAGGTCAAGTTATGTGGACAATTTTAACTAATAGAGGATGTAAACCTCATGGTGTGAAGAAAGGGTGAGCTTTGGAAGTGGCCAGCCTTAAGGATGGTATAATTTGGTAAAGGGATCAGGGGGGGGCACGTGGTTAATTTAGGAGTTTAGGATCTTCAGCAGGGTCATTGGTGCCCCTAAAGTGTACTGGCTCTGCTAGATAGGCAAGCCAGAGCATGCCGCCACTTTATTGCTGTCTGGCCGGATGCTGCATGCAGGGCAGCTGGGGAATATCACCAATTGTCTAGCACTCTACCAGACTCCTTTCCATGTTTGTTGTACTTATGTGGTTTGAATAAAGCTGTGGCCATTTGACACCAAAAAGTGAACGTGTTTGTGCATTTATTCTTGGGTTTGAACTGGGTACTAGTTAGAGCGGGGGTTTATCCCATATCCAAAAGTCATGTGCGATATGCATGAAGAAGGGCGCGTCGAAGTGAATAGTCGAGTCATTTTCAGTGTATAATGCGCCTGATGTATGAAAGTGTTTTTTGTGCGTTCATAAATGGTGTGTAAAGTTCGACGCACCTCACCTATGTGTTAAGCACATTACAGAACTAAGATGCATAAGTTTATGCGCCTAACATGTATTAAGGTTATAGACAGGCTGGAAATAAGAGAAGTCATTAGAATAGCATGTCAGTGAATAGAAACTATGGTAGTGATCTTGCTTGGAGGACCACAGGTCCCAGCAATGCCTGTGCTGTGCTGGCTCTTGCTGTATGTAGAATAATGGGTGAGAGCAGCAAAAATAATTTTCAGATTTAATGCAGTAAAAATTTAAAATATAAAGATCTGAACAACAACATCAGTGGGTTATTTATTGTAAAATTAGTTTGATTCTGTGAATTTCAAATAAATTTTATAGGAGATATTTCTATATTTTGGGGATATTATATATTTTTATATTAATTTTATAAGATCACATGTTTCATTAAATTTAAATAATTAAATTTTATACAGTTTAAAAATTTTAATTAATTACTTTTTATTAATGTACTGGTGTAAGTTGAGAAATATTGGACATTTTTCCCCCTTACAGAAAATCTAGCTTCACTTCGACTCTTCAGGCTCAGGCAGACCACATTGAAATAGGCCTGTCCGAGCAGTAATGCATTCATGACTTTTGGATATGGATGAACCCCCGCTCTAACTAGTACCCAGTTCAAACCCAAGAATAAATGCACAAACACATTCTCCTTTGGTGTCAAAATGGCCGCATCTTTATTCAAACCATATAAGTACAACAAATATGGAAGGAGTCAGGTGGAGTGCTTGACAATTGTGTGATATTCCCAGCTTTCTGACATGCAGTACCTGGCCAGACAGCAATAAAGGGGCGGCACGCTCTGGCTTGCCATTCTAGCAGAGCCAGTACACTTTAGGGGCACCAATGACCCTACCGAAGATCCTACTCCAGGATGCCATTACCATTACACCATCCTTAAGGCTGGCCACTTCCAAAGCTCAACCTCTTCACACCATGAGATTTAACATCCTCTATTAGTTAAAATTAGTCCAACATAACTTGACCTGCAACTTCCACCTGACTCCTGACTCGCAACATAAAAGCTGTGACAGGCTATAATATCATGATTAATATATATATTACCTCAGTTGGGTGGTCCTACTCTATATTATCTCTCACCGGGGTCAACTTCAGACCTCTCACTGTGCCAAACGGCCTCCAAAATGCAGAGAGAAAAATAAAAAAAGCACCAACCTTTCAAAGCATTGTGCATTAATATAACAGCCTGTGGAGGTGGGCGGGGTGCAGGAAACCAAGATGGAGGTATCCCGTTGTAAGCCGGGGGTGGCTTGAGCATTTTTTTTTCATATATTGTAGATAGCATAAAATGCTCCCTTGGAGATTTCCATGGTTTTTTTTGCACTTTTTGCAGTGGTGTGCCACTGGTATTGGACTGTGTGCATATGTATATATGCCACAGCCATGTCAGTGGCACCCAGGTTCGCAGTGTTTTTTTCAGAAATGTTTTTCTGTGCAGAACTATACGTTGTATTTGGCACATATTTGCTTTTAAACTATATAAGGAGAAGTAGATACCTCCATCTTGGTTTCCTGCACCCCGCCCACCTCCACAGGCTGTTATATCAATGCACTATGCTTTGAAAGGTTGGTGCTTTTTTATTTTTCTCTCTGCATTTTGGAGGCCGTTTGGCACAGTGAGAGGTCTGAAGTTGACC
>JAODAL010068572.1:0-16746 GCA_025379985.1 Phyllomedusa bahiana
CATATTTGGCCAAAAGGGGGCAGTAACCTGGCTAAAGGGCTAAAAACCTGGCAGAGGGGGCACAACCGGGCTACAGTGGGAACTCCCTGGCTATGGGGCAAATTTTTACCACAAGGGGGGTAATTATTACCGGGGCACTATAGAGGGGGATTTTGTAAAAGGATGGAAATTGTAGAAAACGCTGATAAAAGAGGAGTCAAAGATGTTTGTTTTGTAAATTTTTCAGTGAAGAGTTTGGACGGTAGAAGACATCATGGCGCTGGGACAGTGGAGAAAGAAAAGAGAAAAGAACAACTCTTCAGGGCGTTCCGTAAGTCACTAAAGTAATCGTGAATCATTTATAGTTTCCTGAGCGTTACATAAAAAGGGTTTTTTTCTCTGTAAAAATACACCCGCATTTCAAAATGAAGCAAAAAATTCGTGGCACCTGGCCCTACTCAAAAAACTTAGGCCCCCCGGCCCGGGGGGTGTTTTGGGCCCCTGAAACCCCCCCGGTGTAGATGGAATTTTTTTCCAGAGCGGAAATAAGAAATCCACGTGGGGGGAAAGATAGCTTAAGGGGGGATTTTTGGCAATGACCATATCTCCTCTCCAGGGAACAGAGGGTAATCTGACTAATCTCAAGACGATGAGCACATATCATAAGGTAATGGCCGGCTGCCGCTGTTACCCAGCGGGTGCATAGACATTTGCTATTCATCAGTCCAGGCAAGTTCCTGCAGATATATGGCAGATGGTCTCTCCTTTCCTGTTGGGTAGCTCTACTCAGGAGACATTTATTGGCAGGTGAAGGCCTATCCAGGAGTCAGGGGGACACATTTATGAAAACTCTTTAGGCGTAAGAATCTCCTTGTTGCCCATAGCGACCAATACGAGATCATAGCAACCAATCAGCACCCACAGCAACCAATCAGAGCCCATAGCAACCAAATAGAGCCCATAGCAACCAGAGTCCATAACAACCAATCAGAGCCCATAGCAATCAATCAGTGCTTATAGCAACCAATCAGAGCCCACAGCAACCAATCAGAGTGTATAGCGACCAATCAACGCTCATAGCAACCAATCAGACCCCAAACGGGCCAATAAAGGGTTTTAAAGCAAACCAATCAGGTACGCAAAAATGAGCGCTCATAGCAACCCAAACGAGCTCATAGCAACAATCAGACCCATAGCAACCCAAACAGAGCCCACAGCAAAACCCTCAGGCTCAAGCAACCAAAAAGAGTTATAGCAACCCAAAAGGGTAAACAACAACCAAACTCAAACCAACAACCGGTCTGCAACCACAGAGTCATACAACCCAAACGGCCCCTAGCAACCAAACAGAGCCCTAGCAACCAATCAGACCCATTGAACCCAACAGAGCTCATTGCAACCAAACAGACTCACTTTCATTTCATATGGCTCTGGAAAATAAAAGTGAGCCCTGATTTGGTTGTTATGAGCCTTTTTTTTATGAGCTTGGTTGCTTGGGCTCTGGTTGCTACAGGTTATTGGTTGCTTGGGGAACAAAAAGGTGTTATGTTGTTTTCATACATAGGGCCCAAGATGTTGAAGAGCACACTCAAAATCTTCTATGGGACTCCCTGATTCCAATGAAGAGATGGCCATGTTTGAGAAGATACTTCCTCTAAATACTGAGCACTAGACTGAATTATTCAGGATGTCAATTGGGATCTCCTTCAGGGTCGCTGTTAATTTTAGCTTCTGGAACATCCTGTCATTCCAGTGCCTTGTTAACAAAAGGGGATTTCTCACCACAATGATTAGCTTTAAACATGTAGGGAAAGGTAATTGAATACTATTACCAAATACATTGCTCTTTTGACTTTGCTTTGTTCAGGAGAGAAAGATTTTATCTCCTTTTAGAGCACACAAGTTTCTCTAGTTACCGACCACCTCTCTTTGTTCTCTCTCTCTCTCCTCTGTCTCTTAACTGATTGCTCCACAAGTTGGACCATGGTGAGTCACTCCCTGCAGAGTTTCATCTCTATCAACAGAGTTTGTTTACCTAACTAAATGAGAAGCTTTTACTCTTTAGAGCTGTAGCCTTGTTTAACACTTTATAATCATCTAGCACTCATATCAGTGTAACAAGAATAGCTAGGAATAGTGGAGCTGATGTGTCAATCACTGCTATAGACCCACCCACAGGAAGTAGGAGGCTAAATCTGTCTGTGGCTCTGTGAAAGTTCATGGTGAGACAACCCCTTTAAGTCTATGTTTTCTACAATACATTTTGCTGTGTGATGAGAAGCAATGGAATTACTTAGGGATGTGTATTATGTCAAGATACTAAAGCAAGTTATCCATATGTCTATATATTCATCACACGATGGCCTCGGAGCAATGAAGACTAGCTAAAATGCCTCTTGATGTAGTGGGTAGGAGAGTATGAGACAATGGCCTATGTTGGAGCGTGTCTGCGGCCACATATTGCACCATAGATGTGCTACAATTAATCAGGGTATTAGGAATAGAGCTTGAAAATGAAATTACATGACTTTTCTCAAATACATGTCATTAGCAATCGAGAGGATTTACCTCGGTTTTACAGGGGAACAGGTTTTACTTTCACCTTGTAACTGAGGAGAATCTTATCATTCTGTTGGGAGATACCAACTGTGCAGGGGGAGCTGAGGGCATAAATGCTTGTATAGGGTAATGTGAGTCTCTCACTACATAGAGTACATCAGACACAGCACACTGAGGACATAGTGGACAGAGTTTACCTGTTACTTCAGCCTCCTCATCCATAGCACACAGGTATCTATATCACACTGCTGCTGGTGTGCACATGATGGTAGACCTACAGACTCCCCCCTGCACAGTGGGCTCTCCCAGCTCAGAAGCAGGAGATTTGATACAACTGTCAACATAGTCATACATCAAGCTGTCATTTGCCGACTTGACCCGACTTCAGAACCGTCTTAAAGGGCCAGCGCTTTGTTTAAAAACAATTACAGGTAAAATGATTTGATTTTCCTAATGAAGCATATTTGAGAAAGTGTTTGTATTTTAGTCTTCTGTTACTTTATGAGGTTTCTCTGAAGGTGTTTGGTCCTCTTTAAGGAACATAATGGCCTGTTAAAGAAATTCTTCCCACCTCCAACCCACAAGGTTCCAGGTTATACTCACGGCTTGAATACTGCTGGCACTTGGTCAGCCCGGGCTCAGGGCTCGCAGTCACCTTCTGCTTCCTGTCTACTAGACAAGTGTCCGGAGACCCAGTGGACTGGGCGAATATAAGAAAAGAGGAGAAGAGGCAGAGGAAAAATGGCGACATTCTTTCCTGGTGGGAGATAAAGAAAATTCTATAAAAAACTGATACTGTTACATGAAAGTAATATGTATTCTATAACTGTTACCTTGTAATAACCCGGCTCCTGAGCCTCTTGTTACAGTAACCCGGCTCCTGGGCCTCTTATTACCCTGTAACCTCTTATTACAGTAACCCGGCTCCTGAGCCTCTTATTACCCTGTAACCTCTTATTACAGTAACCCGGCTCCTGATCCTCTTATTACCCTGTAACCTCTTTTTACAGTAAACAGGCTCCTGAGCCTCTATTACAGTAACCCGGCTCCTGAGCCTCTTATTACCCTGTAACATTTTATTACAGTAACCCGCGTCCTAAGCCTCTTATTACCCTGTATCCTCTGATTACAGTAACCCGGCTCCTGAGCCTCTTATTACCCTGTAACCTCTTATTACTGTAACCCGGCTCCTGAGCCTCTTATTACCCTGTAACCTCTTATTCCAGTAACCCAGCTCATGAGCCTCTTATTACCCTGTAACCTCTTATTACAGTAACCCGGCTCCTGAGCCTCTTATTACCCTGTAACATCTTATTACAGTAACCCGGCTCCTGATCCTCTTATTACCCCTGTAACATCTTATTACAGTAACCCGTCTCCTGAGCCTCTTATTAAGCGGTAACCTCTTATTACAGTAACCCGGATCCTGAGCCTCTTATTACCCTGTAACATTTTATTACAATAACCCGGCTCCTGAGCCTCTTATTACCATGTAACCTCTTAATATAGTAACCTGGCTACTGAGCCTCTTATTACCCTGTAACCTCTTATTACAGTAACCTGGCTCCTGAGCCTCTTATTACCCCAGTGATCCGGCTCCTGAGCCTCTTATTACCTTGTAACCTCTTACGTACAGTAACCCGGTCCTGATGCCTCTTATTAACTTGTAACCTCTTATTACAGTAACCCGGCTCCTGAGCCTCATACTACCCCTGTAACCTCTTATTACAGTGAACCCGGCTCCTGAGCCTCTTATTACCCTGTAACCTCTTATTACAGTAACCGGCTCCTGAGTCCTTATTACACTGTAACATCTTATTACAGTAACCCGGCTCCTGAGCCTCTATCATCTCATTACAGTAACGCGGCTCCTGAGCCTCTTATTACCCTGTAACCTCTTATTACAGTAACCCGGCTCCTGAGCCTCTTATTACCCTGTAACCTCTTATTACCGTAACCCGTCTCCTGAGCCTCCTATTACCCTGTAACCTCTTATTACAGTACCCGGCTCCTGAGCCTCTTATTACCCTGTAACCTCTTATTACAGTATCCCGGCTCCTGAGCCTCTTATTACCCCTGTGACATCATATTACAGTAACCGGCTCCTGAGCCTCTTATTAACCTGTAACCTCTTATTACAGTAACCCGGCTCCTGAGCCTCTTATTACCATGTAACCTCTTATTACAATAACCCGCCTCCTGAGCCACTTATTACCTTGTAACCTCTTATTACAGTAACCCGGCTCCTGAGCCTCTTATTACCTTGTAACCTCTTATTACAGTAACCCGGCTCCTGAGCCTCTTACTACCCCTGTAACCTCTTATTACAGTAACCCAGCTCCTAAACCTCTTATTACCCTGTAACATTTTATTACAGATACCCGGCTCCTGAGCCGCTTAGTTACCCTGTAACCTCTTATTACAGTAACTCGGCTCCTGAGCTCTGATTACCCTGTAACATCTTATTACAGTAACCCGGCTCCTGAGCCCTCTTATTACCCTGTAACCTCTTATTACAGTAACCCGGCTTCCTGAGCCTCTTATTACCTTGTAACCTCTTATTACAGTAACCCGGCTCCTGAGCTCTTATTAACTTGTAACCTCTTATTACAGTAACCCGGCTCCTGAGCCTCTTACTACCCCTGTAACCTCTTATTACAGTAACCGGCTCCTGTGCCTCTTATTACCCTGTAACCTCTTATTACAGTAACCCGGCTCCTGAGCCTCTTATTACCCTGTAACATCTTATTACAGTAACCCGGCTCCTGAGCCTCTTATTACCCTGTAACATCTTATTACAGTAACCCGGCTCCTGAGCCTCTTATTACCCTGTAACCTCTATAACAGTAACCCGGCTCCTGAGCCTCTATTACCCCTGTAACATCTTATTACAGTAACCCGGCTCTTGAGCCTCTTATTACCTTGTAACCTCTTATTACAGTAACCCGGCTCCTGAGCCTCTTATTACCTTGTAACATCTTATTACAGTAACCCGGCTCTGAGCCTCTCTACTACCCCTGTAACTCTCTTATTACAGTAACCGGCTCCTGAGCCTCTTATTACCCTGTAACCTCTATTACAGTAACCCGGCTCCTGAGCCTCTTATTACCTGTAACATCTTATTACAGTAACCCGGCTCCTGAGCTCTTATTACCCTGTAACCTCTTATTACAGTATCCCGGCTCCTGAGCCTCTTATTACCCTGTAACCTCTTATTACAGTAACAAGGCTCCTGAGCCTCTTATTACCCTGTAACCTCTTATTACAGTAACCCGGCTCCTGAGCCTCTTATTACCCTGTAACATCTTATTACAGTAACCCGTCTCCTGAGCCTCCTATTACCCTGTAACCTCTTATTACAGTAAACACGGCTCCTGACCCTCTTATTACCCCTGTCACATCATATTACAGTAATCCGGCTCCTGAGCTTCTTATTACCCTGTAACATCTTATTACAGTAACCCGGCTCCTGAGCCTCTTATTACCCTGTAACCTCTTATTACAGTAACCTGGCTCCTGAGCCTCTTATTACCCTGTAACCTCTTATTACAGTAACCCGCCTCCTGAGCCTCTTATTACCTTGTAACCTCTTATTACAGTAACCCGGCTCCTGAGCCTCTTACTACCCCTGTAACCTCTTATTACAGTAACCCGGCTCCTGAGCCTCTTATTACCCTGTAACCTCTTATTACAGTAACCCGGCTCCTGAGCTTCTTATTAACCCTGTAACCTCTTTATTACAGTAACCCGGCTCCTGAGCCTCTTATTAACCCTGTAACCTCTTATTACAGTATCCCGGCTCCTGAGCCTCTTATTACCCTGTAACCTCTTATTACAGTAACCGGCTCCTGAGCCTATTATTACCCTGTAACCTCTTATTACAGTACCCGGCTCCTGAGCCTCGTATTACGCTATAACCTCTTATTACAGTAACCCGGCTCCTGGGCCTCTTATTACCCTGTAACATCTTATTACAGTAACTCAGCTCCTGAGCCGTTTATTACCCTGTAACCTCTTATTACAGTAATCCGGCTCCTGAGCCTCTTATTACTCTGTAACCTCTTATTACAGTAACCCGGCTCCTGAGCCTCTTATTACCCTGTAACATCTTATTACAGTAACCCGGCTCCTGAGCCTCTTATTACCCTGTAACCTCTTATTACAGTAACGCGGCTCCTGAGCCTCTTATTACCCTGTAACCTCTTATTACAGTAACCCGACTCCTGAGCCTCTTATTACAGTAACCCGCTCCTGAGCCTCTTATTACCTTGTAACCTCTTATTACAGTAACCCGGCTCCTGAGCCTCTTATTACCTTGTAACATCTTATTACAGTAACCCGGCTCCTGGGCCTCTTATTACCCTGTAACCTCTTACTACAGTAACCCGGCTCCTGAGCCTCTTATTACCCTGTAACCTCTTATTACAGTAACTCAGCTCCTGAGCCTTTTATTACCCTGTAACCTCTTATTACAGTAACCCGGCCCCTGAGCCTCTTATTACCCTGTAACCTCTTATTCCAGTAACCCGGCTCCTGAGCCTCTTATTACCCCTGGATGCTCTTATTCCAGTAACCCGGCTCCTGAGCCTCTTATTACCCTGGTAACCTCTTATTCCAGTAACCCGCTCTGAGCCTCTTATTACCCTGTAACTTCTTATTACAGTAACGGCCCCCTGAGCCTCTTATTACCCTGTAACCTCTTATTCCAGTAACCCGGCTCTGATGCCTCTTATTACCACCTGTAACCTCTTATTACAGTAACCCGGCTCCTGAGCCTCTTATTACCCTGTAACTTCTTATTACAGTAACCTGGCCCCTGAGCCTCTTATTACCCTGTAACCTCTTATTACAGTAACCCCGCTCCTGAGCCTCTTATTACCCTGTAAACCTCTTATTCCAGTAACCCGGCTCCGGGCCTCTTATTACCCGGGGAACCTTTTTTACAGTAACCCGGCTCCTGACCTCTTATTAAACCTTAAACCTCTTTTACAGTAACCCGGCTTCCCCTTTATTCCCCTGAACCTCTTTTTAAGAAACCCGGTCCACCTCTTTTTCCCCTGTAACCCTCTTATTACAGTAACCCCTCCTGACCTTTTTTCCCCCCTGAACCTCTTATTACAGTAAACCCCGCTCCTGACCCCTCTTTTTTTACCCTGTAACATCTTATTACGGGTTAACCCGGCCCCTGAGCCTCTATTACCCTGAAACCCCTTTTATTACAGAAAAAACCCGGGCCCCGGAAAAGCCTCTTTTCCCCCTGTAACCTCTTATTCAGTAACCGGCTCTGAGCCTCTTATTACCCTGTAATTTTTTTTACAGTAACCTTTCCTGACCCCTCTTATTACCCCTGAAAACCTCTTTTTAAACATAACCCGGTCCTGAGCCTCTTTTTTACCCTTCCCTTTATTACAGTAACCCCGGCTCCGGAGCCCTTATTACCCGAAACCCTCTTATTCTAACCGGCCCCTGACCCTCTTATTACCCGTAACCTTTTTTACAGTAACCCGGCCCTGAGTCTTATTCCCGGGGTCCTTTTTATAACAATACCACCTCCGTGTCGTTGTATGTTAACCGGGTTACATGACGTCCCTAAATTTGGCAATCATCCGGCATGGGGTGAACCTTTACCCTGCAGTTTAACCCTTTGGGATTTTATTTGAAACCAAACCTTCCTGCCCTTTTTGTTTCTTGGGTGCACACACTGTGGCGTACATCGGCAGCGGGGTTAAAAGTGGATATTTCGGGTATATTACGGTATAGCACTGTCACCTGTTCCCTTTGATCCTCCCCACGCAGTTTAGACCTCTCTGATATTTAAACGCCCAGTCTGATACTCTCGTGTTCATCCATGACACCCCCAGCACCCCCTTTTCAGCTTTCTGCCCCGTCACCCCCTCTAATGCAGTGTCTCACTCTCATTGATGCTGTGTTAGGGCTGCAGGCGGGACCTGGCGCATGGGTTGGGTCTTCCCTATGCAGAGATTCTGCCTCCTGTACCAAAGATTTCCTGCAACCCCCCCCTCCTCTACTACATCCCTTTCCCTTCCCCCCTCCCCCCCCCTGCTGGACGGCCATTTGAAGTCACCTGTCCCTGAAAATCATCTATCAATGCCCCTTGTCCATGGCTACCACTATGCAGCGTCCTCTGCAGCTCGACTGTATCTCCATGGGGGGCCCGTATTTCAGGCACAAGATAAATTTGTGCAAATGGTCGGGATGCGGTGCCCACGTTCGTGGTTTTTTCCGGTTTTCACTTTTTTATTTGTGGCCCTTTTCCTCTGTAGATATTGTTTTATCCCATCATTGGGCAGTGGTGCCCAGCTGGCGGCACCCCAGTCCAGACGACCCTTTAAAAGGGGTTGTTTCACTACGGGGGATTCTGCTTTTTATTTAAAAGATCTTGAAAAACAAGTCCTTTGCAATTAGTGTCCATTAAAAATGCCTACCTGTTCTAGATATCCCTCTTGTATGGGCTATCAGCTCCTCGGTGCTTTAGCTACAACCTGTTTGACTCTCTGAAGGTACCGCATGGTTGCTATAGCTACAGAATGTTGATCTCTCTGATAGGCCCCAGTGCTGGTCGCTATGGCTACAGACCTGTTTGATCTATCCTGTAGGTGCCGTGCTGATCGCTATAGCTACAGACCCTGTTTCGATTCTCCTTATAGGCTGCCAGTGTGGTCGCTATAGCTCCCCAAAAACCTGTTCGATTCTCCTGATAGACTGTCGCACTGTCGCTTAGCTATAGACCTGTTCTCTCCCCTGATAGGCTGCCATGTGGTCGCTATACTACAGACCGTTGGTCTTTCCTTTAAGGCGCCAGCGCAGGCACTAAGAAAACCCAGTTTGATTCTTTCCCTGATAGGTGCCACGCTGGTCGCTATAGCTAAGCCTGGTGCCCTCGCAGCCCTCTTTGCGCCCATAGTACCCAGTAAAGCAAAATCATGCCCAAAATTTTCAAAAGGGAAAAAGTAAAAAAGGACGAGGGTCTGATGAATAAATGTATGAGACAACCCTTTTTAAGGAAAGGTATCCGTACTTATGGGGGAATAGCTGCTCTTTCCCAAACCCCTGGGTTGAACTGTTGTGGGGCTCTCCGGCTAGTTTGGTGGCCTCCTAAACTGTTAAAGGGGCTGTTGCATTAATAAAAAGGGGCTGCATCCTTCCGAATTGGGGCAATGTCTACGTTCCTTTTTTAAAAAAAATAAACTGAGGCTGTAATCTAAACCAGTCTCTGGACGAGGGTGGCCTTTTTTAAAAAAAAAAAAAAAATAGGCAGCCTAATATATATATATATATATATATATATATATATTATATATATAATAATATATATATATATATATTTTATATATTTTAAACATTCCAAAAAGTCTTTTAACTTAAAGGGGTCATTGACTAAAAAAAGATTAGCTTTAAAAAATGTGGGCGGGTAATTGAAGACTTTTTTTTTCCAAAAAAAATGTATCTTGAATTTTTTTGGAAAAGATTTTATCTACTCGAATGCAAAACAGGTTTCCCGGTTACCGTCCGGCTTTTCCTTTCTCTCTTCCCGCTCTTTTGTCTTACTGAGAGCGGAATGACATCACCAAGGGCGGCACAAGGACGCCAGAGCTTTGAGAACAGAGTGTGTTGTTTTTTAACAAACAAAGGAGAGTAATTACCTTTAAGCATTTAAATTTGTGACTGAATCTGTAGATAAAACTCCTGCTCGCTGTCCGTTTCAATTTGATGAGCTTGAATACGGCGGATATGCAATCATGCTTAAAAAACCCAAGCCTGACCAGGGAAAAGACAGGAAGCATGAATCTAAAGCTGCTTGTGGGTCTGTGGGAAACAGTGTGTTGAGACAAATCCCCTTTAAAGGGGTTGTTCAGTTTTTAAAAATGTGGTTTAATTTGGGGCCCGGAAAAGTGAAATTGGAAAAGAAAAAAAAAGAAAAAAGTTATACTTCTTTTTATTTGGTGCTGAAACCACCAGGATCCACTCCCCTTATTTTGTGCAGACACCGTCCCCCAGGAGGGTCAAGATTTCTTTTTCGTAGTAGCCCCTTTTTTTTTTTAAAATTTTTATTTAACTGTTTAAAATTTTATTTTTTTTTTAAAGAAATACAAAATATAACAAAAAAAAATACAAAAAAAGAAAAATCCATAGACTGTTTTGCATGTGGAATTCAAAATAATCAAAAGTCAAGGGTCGTCTACACTTCACAGAAAAACAAACCTTTTTTAGCGTTTTCGTTTTTAGAAATACTGGAAAAAAACTGTAATCATCTCCCATAGACTTCTTTTAAGAACGTCCTCTGTCTACACGGAGTTTTTTTGTTGTTTTTTTTTTATGGTCGTATTTTGCAACATGCTCAAAAAAACGGCAGAGCAGAAAATTTATACAGGCCCTATGGAAAGGCTGGACCTTTTTGGCGCTTTTTTTTTGCCGTGATTTTTCAATGAAAACCCTCCCGGGAGACCCAAGTCCCACCTATAGTGGGTGTTAAAAAAGGTTATATCATAAAATTTTTACTTTCAATGTCTGATGTTCCTTTTTTGTCCTTTTGTAATAAATGTCATGCTTTGGCCCGCTAACTTTTTTTGCGCAATTCATTATTTTTCGCAAAAAAATCTTTTTTTTATGGATTTTGGCATCAAAATTTCTTTTTTTTTGGGGATTTTGTTGCTAAAATCCTTTTCTTAACATATTTTGGCACTAATAAATTTTTCTCGCTTTTGACGGGAAAAAATATTTTTTTTTACAGATTTTGGGCCAAAAATTTTTTTTTTTTTTTTTTACGAATTTTGGCAAAAAATCCTTTTATTTTAGACAAAGGGTAGACAAAGCCTAAAAACAAGCGGGTGGGTTCAAGAAAATCAAATCCCAAAAGAGCCATATCTCTGTCCCCAGGGGGAAAGCTTCAGCCCGCAGTCCCCCCACCCCCCTTACCTTGCAACCTGCCTTCCCTTTAAATCTTTTCCCCCACAGTCCCTCATGACAAGCTTCCTCCTTACTGTCCAAACCCAAACCCTCATACCTGTAGTCTTGACCCACTCCCCATCCCCCCTCATCCCAGCCTCAGTGCTTTTTCTCCCAGCACTAAACCCATCTCTTCAATTCAAAAACCTCTGGCATCTTCCTTCTGCCTTTAAACATGCTACTATCACTCCAATCCTAAAAAAAAAACCTTGACCCCCTCTTTTTGTCCAACTATCCCCCCCCATCTAAAGCTCCCTTTTGTTTCCCAAACCCCGAGCAGCATCTATTTTCACGCCTCCCCCCTCTCCTAACTCTTTTCTTGACCCACTACAATTTTTTTTGACCCCACCACTCTAACGAAGCCCCCCTAACCAAGTCCCTAATGCCTAGTAACTGCTAAAGCCTCTGCCACTACTCTGGCTCCTCCCCCCGACCTGTCCTTTTTACACTGTCGCCCGTTCCTCCTGTTTCCAAATCCTCTCCTCCCTCGGCATCCGGATTTGGGGCTCTTTCCGGTCCCCTCGAACCCCCCGATGGACTTTCAGCGTTCTTCATTCTCGTCCCCTCCCCCCCCGGCCTCTCTCTGTTGGGTCCCCCAAGGGCCCGGCCCTGGGGCCCACTTCTTTCTATCTACCCCCTTGGCCCCGGTGCTCATAGCCACATGGGTTTCAACACCCGTATGTGACAATACCCCAAATCTACATCTCCCCCAGATGTCACTTCTCTACTCTCCCGGATCCCCACTGTCGTCCTCCATTTCCTCCTTTTCCATCCGCTCCTAAAACTAAATTGGGGAAACGAATCCTCATTTTCCACCAACTCTACCCCCCCCCCTGATCTCTCATTACGTCAACGGGTCTCACTTTCCGGTACAAAATCCGCTGTTTGGGGTAATTCCCAGCTCTGCTTTATCTTTCAAACCAACATCCAAACCCTCCCTCTGCCTGCCGCCCCCCTAAAAAAACATCTCTCGCATGCTTTTTCCTCAACTATTCACTAAAAAAATGCTGGTCCATGCCCTTGCATCCCCCGCCAAAAAATACGAAACATCCTTCTCATGGCCCCCCCAGCTAGCCCCTCGCCCCCTCCAATCCATCCTTAACTTACTCCCCCGTCTTATCCCCTCTCTCCTTCTTCTCCTCTGCGCCCCCCCTCTGCAACCCTTCATGGTTTCCCAATTCCCCACGAATTCATTTCAAGCTACTAACCAGACCTAAAAAGGCCCAGCCCCTTCTCCCCTCCAACATATCCCCCCTAATTTCCAAATTTTCCCCCCCCACCCCACTCTCCCCCCCCCACGGGCCCTTTCTCCTCCCTCTTTGTCCTCACAAACCCGTCCCCAAAACTTCTCCCGTCTTCACCCACACTGGAACTCATGCCCCAAACATAACTCTCCTCCCTTTCCCAGCTTCAAAAGAAACTAAAAAAACCCATTTTTTCGGTTTGCCTATAACCTTTCACAAAAACTTGTCACTATTTCCCCTCCACAGACAGTCTGCCCCCAAACCCTCTTCTTTTCCCCCCCTCCTTGTAGATTTTTAAGCCCCCCGGGGTAGGGTCCTCTCTCCCCCTGTCGTGCCAATTTGTCATTACCTTTCCTGTACTCGTTTGTTTTGTAAAGTATGTAACCCCCTCGAAAGTTCAGCGCCCTGGAATCAAAGGCGTTTAAAAATTAAATAATATAATAATAATAATAATAATAATAATATCACCTATAGCTTACGACATATATAGAGTTTCTTGGCAAGGGAAAATTAAATCAGCCTATATAGGCATATTCAGGCAGCAAGTAAACTAATAAGACATTACACGACAAAGACAGGACACAAGAGGGAAGACGGAGGGGGGAAGGTGGGGGAATGAATGAACGTAAGGTTTGTCCCCTGCAGTGGACAAAAAAGACCTGAAAACGAATTACTAAAAACGGTCATGAACTGAGTTTTCTGCCCCCTCCTGTAAAAAGCAGCTGAAAAAATTGCCGTTTTTGCAGCGATTTGCGTTTTTTGGCGCTTTTTTTAAAGCTTTTTTTTGCTTGTCTTTAAGCCTGTTTTTTAATGTCTGCATAAATTAAGTCATTGGATGTAACTCCGCCACAAAAGGGGATATAAGCCATCATTGCATTTATGTGATCTTGTAGTCGTTTTATGGATTTTGACGCTAATAAATTTCTTGCTTTTGTCGCCAAAAATAAATTTTTTTTAACAGATTTTGGCCCTAAAGTCAATTTTTTTTACGGATTTTGCCCCTAACAAAGTTATCTTGGGTTTGTCGCCAAAATAAGTTTTTTATGGATTTTGGCCCTACGCACAGATTTTGGTGCTAAATCCATATTTTTTACGATTTTTGGCGCTAATAAAGTTATCTCGTTTCTGATGCTAAAAATACGTTTTTTTAACGTATTTTGGCGCCAGAATCCGTTTTTTTTTTATGGATTTTGGCGCTAAAATCCTTTTCTTAACATATTTTGGCGCTGATAAAATGATCTCGCTTCTGACGCCAAAAATACGGTTTTTTTTTACAGATTTTGGCACTAAAATACTTAACATATTTTGCCGCTACTAAAGTTAAGTAAAGGATTTTAGCGCCAAAATCCATAAAAAAATCCGTATTTTTAGCGTCAGAAGCGAAGTAACTTTATTAGCGGCAAAATGTGTTAAGAAAATGATTTTTAGGCTATGTTCACACGGCTTATTTCAAAACGTATTTACATCGGATTGCCGATCGTAAATACGTTCCGAAATCAGTTGAAAATCAGTTGCAAAATAAGTGCCACTAAGTGTGGGAAGTATTTGTAACTGATTTCCCGCGGATTCACCATCTCCAATCATTGTAGGTGGTGAATCCGTCCGAAAATTTAATTGACATGCACATTGTTTTTCCGTCCAGATTGCCGTCAATCCGCGGCGGCAACCCGGCACGGAAATACGCGTCGTGGTAAAACGACGAGCCGATTCTTCATTGAAATCAATAGAAAATAGGCTTTACTTATTTCTGATCTGATTTCCGAGGATTGACGATCGTCAATCGTCGGAAAAATCCGCGGCGAAATAAGCCGTGTGAACGAGGCCCTTTAAAACCAAAATCCGTTAAAAAAACGGATTCTGGCGCCAAAAACCGTTTAAAAAAAAGTATTTTCAGTGTCAGAAGCGAGATAACTTTATTAGCGCCAAAATCTGTAAAGAAAGTATTTTAGTGCCAAAATCCGTAAAAAAACGGATTCTTGCGCCCCAAAAACTGTAAAAAAAAATGTATTTTTGGCGTCCAGAAGCGAGTTAATTTTTATTAGCGCCCAAATTTTGTAATGAAAAGTATTTTAGTGCCAAAATCCGTAAAAAAAACGGATTCTTGCGTGAAATTTCCGTAAAAAAACGTATTTTTAGTATCAGAAGTGAGTACTTTATTAGTGCCAAAATCTGTAAAGAAAATGATTTTAGCGCCAAAATCCGTAGAAAAAGGGATTCTGGCGCCAAAAATCTGTAAAAAAAATTATTTTTTTTTGCATCAGAAGCTAAAACACTATAATAGCGCCAAAATCTGTAAAGAAACTAATTCTGGCGACAAAATCCGTAAAAAAACAGATTCTGGTGCCGAAAATCCGTAAAAAACATAGTTTTTTTGTGTCTAAGCAAGATCACTTCATTAGCGCAAAAATCTGTAAAGAAAAGGATCTTAGTGCCAAAATCCATAATTTTTTTATTTTTAGCGAAAAAAAATATGAATTGTGCAAAAATCGTTAGCGACCAAAACATGATTATTTTATGATGAAAGGTACGAACAAGGACACATCAGACACTTGTATGTAAATTTGATAAGATATAAGCTTTATTAACACCCACTATAGGGGGGGCTTGGGTCTCCTGGGAGGGTTTTCATTGAAAAAACATGCCAAAAAAACGCAGCGAAAAACGCGCCAAAGAGGCCCGGCGCTTTCCATAGATCCTGTAGTAAATTTTCTGCTCGTTTTTTAAAACATGTTGCAAAAGACAACCAGTAGAAAAAACGAGCAGAAAAAAGAAGCTCCGTGTAGACAGGGGAGGTTTTACATTTTGAGTCTATGTGAGACAGCGGGAGGGTTTTACATAGAGTCTATGGGAGATGATTACAGTCGTTTTCCAGGGTTTTTTAGAAAACGAAAAACGCTGAAAAAACGGATGTTTTTCTGTGCAGTGGGAGGGCAGAGCTAATGAGTGCCATCAAGCAATTTTACTATCATTTATAACAAATTGCAGGAATGAAATCTGGGCTATTGATTAAGATAATGGTGTAAGTGTCCCATGGCTTCCCTGTGAGGTCAAACTTCTCGAGTCTAATATCCAAGAGGGTGTTTTAAATTTTTCAATTTCGCGGACATCCTTGACCCGGGTTATGAGATGAGTAAGTAGGGGGGGGGGATCTGTCCTTTTCCAAAACGTTGCTATCAGACATTTTGCTGCTGTTAGGAGATGTATAAGCAATCGTAGCTGGTTTTGGGGAAAATTTAGGAGGGGGGAAAATTTAAAAGGCAATACCGAGGTGCTAGCGGGAAAATAAAATCCCAAAAACCCCACAGATCAGGCCGGCAGTTCTCTTCCCAAAAAGGGGGAATCAAGGGGCACTTTATTTTTATTTTGCCCTTTGGCAAAATTAAACCCTATTTAGTTTCCCCAATCTAGAAAAAAAATAAAAAAGTAACTTTTTATTTTGTATAAAATTAAACCTCTATACAACTATTTTAAAAAACCCGACTTTAACCCCCCCCAATTTTTTCCCTTTTTAATTCTGAAGGGGGAAAAAACCCCCCCTTTTCTATTAACAAAATCTGGAGGAGCCCACCATATTTTAAAGGGAAAAACCCTTAAAATATACGTAATTTACTAACTCCAGTAAGGGATCCCCAAACCTCCCACTTGGGCGGTCCTCCCTAAACTGATGGAAATTTTAAAAATATAAAGGGTTTTCCCTTTTGGGCACCCCCCTGCAAGCGGGTGACACTTGTAGACAGAGGGGGAAAATCACAATTTTTAAAAAATTTATGGGTGACCTCCCCAAAATTTTTTCACCCCGCTAAAATGGCTTTATCAGGGGGTAGAGGGGGGGCCTTATTGAGGGTTTTGAAATCAGGTTTTTAAATAAATGTGTATAGAGGTTTAAAAAAAAAAAAAAAAAAAAAAAAAGTTTAAAAAAAAAAAAAAAAAACAAAAAAAAAAAATTATCCAAAAAAATTTCCTTTTTAACAAACCTATGGAACTCCTTCAGAAATTT
>JAODAL010068573.1:0-16746 GCA_025379985.1 Phyllomedusa bahiana
GTCAGCCCGGTTTATAATTTCCCCTCTCATCGGCAGGTAAAATAAAAATTTTTCCCCCTTAGACGGGAGGGGTTTTTTAAAAGTTAGGGGGACTCGGGCCAGGTAAAAATAGCTAGGGGCTCAGGCAAAAAATATAGTAGGGGTTAAAGGCGGCGAAAGGGGGGCTAAGGCGGGGCCGTTTTTTGGGGTCGGGGGGCCGGGAGGGGTATGGGGCCACAGGCGGGCCTTTTATGGGCCACAGGCGGGGCGTATTGGGACCACGGGCGGGCGTAGGGGGGGCCCACGGGCCAGGCGTTTTGGGGGCCACGGGCCCAGGCTTTGGGGGGGCTCAGGCGGGGCCTTTAAGGGGGTCGGCAGGCGTTTTTTGGGGCCCCACGGGCAAGCGAAAGGGGGGGCCAACAGGCGGCATATAGGGGCCACAGGCACCCTACAGGGGCTAAAGGCAGGCTTTAAGGGGGCCCAAAGGCAGGCATAAGGGGCCAAAGGCAGCCTTTTTATGGGGGTCAGGCGGGCCCGTATGGGGGCTAAAGGAGGCTTATGGGGGCATACCGGGCCCAGGCATATAGGGGCCCAAAAGGCGGGCCCTTATGGGGGGCCGCGGGCGGGTATTATGGGGGGGCCCAAAAGGGGCGGGCATTAAAAAGGGGCCACGGGCAGGATTAGGGGGCCCGAAGGCAGGCATTATAGGGGCCGCGGGCACTTTAAAGGGGGCGGGGGCCCGCAGGCAGGCATTATGGGGGCCGCAGGCAGGCATTATAGGGGCCGCGGGAAGGCATTATAGGGGGGCCGCGGGAAAACCTTTAAATTGGGGCCGCGGGCAGGCAAAAAGGGGGCCGCAGGCAGGCATTTGGGGGCCGCAGGCAGGCATTAAAAGGGCCCGCGGGGGGTATGGGGGCCCCACGGGCAGGCGATTTTTGGGGGCCCCACAGGAAAAATTTATAGGGGGCCACGGGCCCAGGCACAAAAAACCAACAAAAAATTAATCCCTTAAAAAATTTCCCCCGGGCGCGCGCTCCCCCTTTCTGTCCTTTTTCACCCGCGGCGCTCCCCCCGGGCCCAGCTCCTCGGGGGCAGGGGCCTGTGACGCGCTGTCCCCCCCGGGAGGAGCGGGCAGCGTCCGCGATGACATCACATCATTGCGACGCCCCGGGCCCTGAGGCGCAGGGGGCCCGGGGAGGGCCCTCAGCGATGTCCCCTCCCCGGGGGCGGGCCCCGCTGTTCCGGCCCTGGGGGGTCCCGGGGGATCCAGCGATCCACGGGGAGCTGGGCCCGAAAACTGTCTGCGGGGCAGGGGGGCGCTTTTCTCCTGCTCCACAAAAACGGGGCACAGAGATCGCCCGGGGCTTCAGGGCCCCCGGCCCGCGGCCGGGCCCGGCGGGGTCAAGGGCCCCCGGGCGGCGCCCCTTAGGGGTAAAAACCCCCCGAGGGAGGCGCCCCCGGCGGGCGCCTACCTTGGGGCCCACCCGTTTTCCCGGCCCGGTAAAAATTTTTTCATTAAAGTTTTAAACAAAATGGCCTTTCCTGAGTAAATTTGGATAGACGGGCGTTTTAACCCAAATGGGGGCCTAGTCAGAAGTTACACCCTGTTTCGACATTCCCGAAGCGGAGGGAGTGGTCCCCTAATAAAGGGCGGCCAAAAACCCTCACGCCCGGTACATGTGGAAAGCCTTTTTATCTATCATTTGAAAAGGGATAAAAAGACACCATTTTGTTAAAAAAAAAAAGACTTTCAATAGCCCCAAGGGATGGTTTTTGATGGGTTTTTTCCGGGGGCACCTTTTATTAAATTTTTTTAAAAAATTTGAAACCCCCCCCAAGGGCAGAAAGCCCCTTTGGGCCTACTTTCCCTTTCACTGAATTTTACTCCTGTCCCCCTTTACTCCTTAGTAAACACACACACCTCTTTTCTGATGATGTTAACCCCGGGTGGCATTTTACTCCCGTCCCCTGTAAAATTTGAAAATTGCCCAAAAAGTGCAAATTTAAAAAATATAAGAAAAATTTAATCAGGTCGTGCAATTTTAAATTTAAAAGAAAAAAAACCACAGGTTTTGGTTTTGAGGGATTTTTAACCGAGGAAACCCCTTTTGCCCGTGAGGAAAAACTTTTTCTCTGAGTACATTGTACTAATCACAGCTTAAAACATAAAAAAGAAACCTTTCTTTTACTAAAAGAGAGGAAAAGGGCCCGGTGATGTCATCCTTCCTGGGTCACATGATCTGCAATTCAAAAACCCAAACCACACACGCCCCCTTTTGAGCGCAAAAGAGTGAAGAACCCGGAGGCAGGAGGTTGAATGAGAGAGTGGCAAAACCCCTTTAAGGGAATTGGATTTTTTAAAAACCCCCATAGAGTTCGGGGACGTCCAGACCCGAGTAAAAAATTTTTGCTGGATTCTACCATTAAAACCCCATTGGGGTGATAGTTTCTCAACAAGTAAAATTTTTGTGGATTTTTAGGGGGTTTTTTTTTTCCCGCAGATTTTTGGGGTATGTTTTAAAACCTTTCATTAGACAAAAAGCGTCTGTTTTCTTTCTCCGATGGACGGCCGCGGTTTCTTTGTACAAAAAAACACAGTCGCTTCTCGTTTTTTTTAATGGCGCCCATACAATTGTATTGTATGGGAAGACGCCAAGAAAACTAAAAGCACTGGCGTATTATACAGCATGTTATATAATACGCCGGCGCCAGAAGATGAGCAGAGAAAAGACGAGCTGTGGAGCCTGCAGCTCATCTCTTCTATTGCCGTCTATGGGGCTGCACGAACGATCGTCTCTTCGGCGCTTTTAAACAGCTAAATGCGCCGAAAATACGATGGTAAAGCTATGCAGTGGAGACATTGCCGTACAGTCAGAAAATGTATCCTGACTTGGGTGGTCCTGTGGCCTGCACAGCGCACCTGTACCCCCTCACCAGTGTCCCTGCCGGGTATGAGCGTTGCCACGTCCCGCACGGCACGCTGCAGGTGCACTTATGCTTCTGCTCCTTACTCACCTCTCCACGCTCCTGCTTCCCTGGGAATCTCTGCCTGCCGACAGGTGCGTCCCCGCTTCCTAGGGCGCGCGTAATTCGGACCAGTGTGCTGATAATTGGCTAATTGCAAGGTACTGACCCTATATCCTCTGGCCACTTGCTGCGCTCCCTGTCAGATCTATTGAGCGCAGTCCCCAGTGGTCCCTGTCTCTGCCGTGTACCAGACCCCTTGCCTCCGTCCACTGACCACGTTCGCCTGCCCTGACCTTTCTGCCTGTCCCCGACTACGCGTTTGCCTTACTATTTTGTACCACGCTGCACCCCGGCATCCATCACTCCTATTGATCAGGGTTCAGCTAATAAAAATCTATAGACCTGAGCTCCCTCAGAGACGTCCGGTCTATTGGATATAGAGACTTAAAAGGGTCGTCTCACTATACTGATTCATCTCACCTCAGTTCTGTTTTCTTGGTTTCATTTTGAATTCAGGGGCGTGTTTACTGGCTTCTAGGCTGCAGTAGAAGCCAGGTCTGTAGCTATAGCAACCAGTGCTGGCAGCCTATCAGGAGAGATCAACAGGCCCCCCCCCCCCCCCCCCCCCCCCCCCCCCCCCGTAGCTATAGCAACCCAGTGACCAGCCTATCAGGAGAGATCAAACATGTCTGTAGCTATAGCAACCGTGCTGCAGCCTATCAGGAGAGATCAAACATGTCTGTAGCTATGGCAACCAGTGCTGGCAGCGAATCAGGAGAGATGGAACAGGTCTGTAGCTATGGCAACCAGTGCTGGCAGCGAATCAGGAGAGATGGAACAGGTCTGTAGCTATAGCGACCAGTGCTGGCAGATTATCAGGAGAGATTGAACAGGTCTGTAGCTATGGCAACCAGTGCTGGCAGCGAATCAGGAGAGATGGAACAGGTCTGTAGCTATAGCGACCAGTGATGACAGCGTATCAGGAGAGATCGGACAGGTCTGTAGCTATAGCGACGTGAGAAGCGATGAGCCCAACAAAGGGGATACTAGGAAATTATAGGTGGAACTGGTAATGGACACATGTTGCAAAGTGACTTGTTTTTGCAAGATCTTTAACATAAAAAGCAGCGATCCCTGTGGTGAGACAACCCCTTTAAGTCTATCAAACCAAAGGGTTTGAACAAATCAGTTAAGTTAATCTGTTCAGTTTTTATCATTACAATTTTTAGTAACTCCGTTCTGTATTGTTCTTATTTTTACTGCTCTGCGACTATTATGGTGCATTTTGCATTTTTCGATCGGTGCATTTGTTACACTGCCTGCGATGTTATTGGGTGCATGTTGCCCATCTAATCCTGCCCTGTGTGATACTGTAGTATAGCCCAGGCTCCCTCCCTGCAGTGATCTGACGTTATATAACCATATAGCAGCTGTGGGCACCTCCGTCTCCTGGGCGGCCGGTGATACGCTCTGTGTGGATACATCATGTGATCCGATGCTTATAACACCCAGGGTGATGTGTATGAGCTGCAAACATGAACCCCCTGCCCCAGTATAGGGCCCTGCTATAGGGCATCAGAGGAGACCGATACTCACTGCGACCAGGAGGATGGAGGCTGCGGGCTCCCTGCATCCAGCGACGTCTACAGACCCTCCCCCCTCACGTCACCGCCATACATCCAAGAGCGATGCGTATCTAATCCTATCCTGTGTGATACTGTCTGCTGAGCTATGTATCTAATCCTATCCTGTGTGATACCGTCTGCTGAGTTTTTGTATCTAAGCCTACCATGTGTGATACTTCCGGCTGAGCTGTGTATCTAATCCTATCCTGTGTGATACTGTCTGCTGAGCTGTGGATCTAATCCTATCGTGTGTGATACTGTCTGCTGAGCTGTGTATCTAATCCTATCCTGTGTGATACCGTCTGCTGAGCATCTAATCCCTATCCTGTGTGATACTGTCTGCTAGCCGTGTACTAATCCTATCCTGTGTGATTACCGGTTGCTGAGCCGTGTATCTAATCCTATCCTGTGTGATACTCTCTGCTGAGCTGTGTATCTAATCCTCTCCTGTGTGATACCGTCTTGCTGAGCTGTGTATCTAATCCCCCTCCTGTGTGATACTGTCTGCCTGAGCTGTATATCTAATCCTATCCTGTGCGATACAGCCCTGCTGAGCGTGTATCTAATCCTCTCCCTGTGCGATACGTCTGCTGAGCTGTGTATCTAATCCTCTCCTGTGTGATACCGTCTGCTGAGCTGCTATATCAATCCATCCTGTGTGATACTGTCTGCTGACTGTATATCTAATCTCTCCTGTGTGTTTACTGTCTGCTGAGCTGTATATCTAATCCTATCCTGTGTGATACCGTCTGCTGAGCCGTGTATCTAATCCTACCCTGTGTGATACTGTCTGCTGAGCTGTGTATCTAATCCTACCCTGTGTGATACTGTCTGCTGAGCTGTGTATCTAATCCTATCCTGTGTGATACTGTCTGCTGAGTCGAGTATCTAATCCTATCCTGTGTGATACCGTCTGCTGTGCGGTGTATCTGATCCTATCCTGTGTGATACCGTCTGCAGAGCCGTGTATCTAATCCTATCCTGTGTGATATCGTCTGCTGAGCCGTGTATCTAATCTTATCCTGTGTGACACCGTCTGCAGCGCTGTGTATCTAATCCTCTCCTGTGTGATACCGTCTGCTGAGCCGCGTATCTAATCCTATCCTGTGTGATACCGTCTGCTGAGCCGCGTATCTAATCCTATCCTGTGTGATACCGTCTGCTGAGCCCTGTATCTAATCCTATCCTGTGTGATACCGTCTGCTGAGCCGCGTATCTAATCGCATCCTGTGTGATACCGTCTGCTGTATCTAATCCCATCCTGTGTGATACCGTCTGCTGTATCTAATCCCATCCTGTGTGATACCGTCTGCTGTATCTAATCCCATCCTGTGTGATACCGTCTGCTGTATCTAATCCCATCCTGTGTGATACCGTCTGCTGAGCCGCGTATCCGATCCTATCCTGGTGATACCGTCTGCTGAGCCGCGTATCTAATCCTATCCTGTGTGATACCGTCTGCTGGGGCCGCGTATCTAATCCTATCCTGTGTGATACCGTCTGCTGAGCCGCGTATCTAATCCTATCCTGTGTGATACCGTCTGCTGAGCCGCGTATCTAATCCTATCCTGTGTGATACCGTCTGCTGAGCCGCGTATCTAATCCTATCCTGTGTGATACCGTCTGCTGAGCCGTGTATCTAATCCTATCCTGTGTGATACAGTCTGCTGAGCAGAGTATCTAATCCTATCCTGTGTGATACTGTCTGCTGAGCCGCGTATCTAATCCTATCCTGTGCGATACCGTCTGCTGAGCCGCGTATCTAATCCTATCCTGTGCGATACCGTCTGCTGAGCCGCGTATCTAATCCTATCCTGTGCGATACCGTCTGCTGAGCCGCGTATCTAATCCGATCATGTGGGATACCGTCTGCTGAGCCGCGTATCTAATCCCATCCTGTGTGATGCCGTCTGCTGAGCTGTGTATCTCATCCTATCCTGTGTGATACCGTCTGCAGAGCTGCGTATCTAATCCTATCCTGTGTGATACTGTCTGCTGAGCCGTGTATCTAATCCTATCCTGTGTGATCCCGTCTGCTGAGCTGTGTATCTGATCCTATCCTGTGTGATACTGTCTGCTGAGCTGTGTATCTAATCCTATCCTGTGTGATACTGTCTGCTGAGCTGTGTATCTAACCCTCTCCTGTGTGATACCGTCTGCTGAGCCCTGTATCTAATCCTATCCTGTGTGATACTGTCTGCTGAGCGGTGTGTCTAATCGCTTCATGTGTGATGCTGTTGCTGAGCTGTGTATCTGATCCTATCCTGGGTGATACTGTCTGCTGAGCTGTGTATCTAATCCTATCCTGTGTTATACTGTCTGCTGAGTCGTGTATCTAATCCTATCCTGTGTGATACCGTCTGCTGAGCTGTGTATCTGATCCTATCCTGTGTGATACTGTCTGCTGAGCTGTGTATCTGATCCTATCCTGTGTGATACTGTCTGCTGAGCTGTGTATCTGATCCTATCCTGTGTGATACTGTCTCTGAGCTGTGTATCTGATCCTATCCTGTGTGATACTGTCTGCTGAGCCCTGTATCTAATCCTATCCTTTTGGTGAAAACCGTCTGCTGAGCTGTGTTTCTAATCCCATCCTGTGTGATACCGTCTGCTGAGCCGTGTATCTAATCCTATCCTGTGTGATACCGTCTGCTGTATCTAATCCCAACCTGTGTGATACCGTCTGCTGTATCTAATCCCATCCTGTGTGATACTGTCTGCTGAGCTGTGTATCTAATCCTATCCTGTGTGATACTGTCTGCTGAGCCCTGTATCTAATCCTATCCTGTGTGAAACTGTCTGCTGAGCCGTGTATCTAATCCTATCCTGTGTGATGTGGTCTGCTGAGCTGAGTATCTAATCCTATCCTGTGTGATACTCTCTGCTGATCTGTGTATCTAATCCTATCCTGTGATACTCTCTGCTGAGCTGTGTATCTAATCCTCTCCTATGCGATACCGTGTGCTGAGCCCTGTATCTAATCCTATCCTGTGTGATATTGTCTGCTGAGCCGTGTATCTAATCCCCTCCCTGTGTGATACCGTCTGCTGGCTGTGTATCTAAATCCTACCCTGTGTGATACTGTCTGCTGAGCTGTGTATCTAATCCTATCCTGTGTGATACCGTCTGCTGAGCTGTTTTTATCTAATCCTATCCTGTGTGATACCGTCTGCTGAGCTGTGTATCTAATCCTATCCCGTGTGATATCTTTTCACCTCTTCATGATTCAGCGCCCACTATTATCCAGTAAATACAAATCCCTCAGACCTGGAGGAGAAGGGGTTAATGGCTCCCACCTGTCAATCACTGGAGGTTCCAGAATCCGCAGAGCAGCTGAGGTCTGATCCACAGGGGGCGGGGCTAGAGTGCAACAGTAACACTGTCTCCATGGCAACAGCAGGCCCTGCACATTTAAAGGGACAGAGACCTTGGTAATGCTCAGTATCTACTCTTATTCTGTATGATCAGTGCACAGAACTACTGCTCCTGTCAGATGTGTAATATGCAGTATCTGCTGTTATACTGTATATATGGACACTGCACAGTACCACTTCTCTTGTCCTGTATATATGGACACTGCACAGTACCTCTTCTCTTGTCCTGTATATATGGACACTGCACAGTACCGCTTCTCTTGTCCTGTATATATGGACACTGCACAGTACCACTTCTCCTGTCCCGCATATATATGGACACTGCACAGTACCCCTTCTCCGGTCCTGTCTATATGGACACTGCACAGTACCCCTTCTCCGGTCCTCTCTATATGGACACTGCACAGTACCGCTTCCCCTGCCCTCTCTATATGGACACTGCACAGTACCGCTTCTCCTTTTCTGTATATATGGACAGTGCACAGTACCGCTTCTCTTGTCCTGTATATATGGACACTGCACAGTACCACTTCTCTTGTCCTGTATATATGGACACTGCACAGTACCTCTTCTCTTGCCCTGTATATATGGACACTGCACAGTACCACTTCTGACCTGTATATATGGACACTGCACAGTACCACTTCTGACCTGTATATATGGACACTGCACAGTACCACTTCTGACCTGTATATATGGACACTGCACAGTACCACTTGCATCCTGTATATATGGACACTGCACAGTACTACTTCTACGGTCCTGTATATATGGAGGCTGCACAGTACCACTTCTCCTGTCCTGTATTTATCGACACTGCACAGTATGACTTCTCCTGTCCTCTACACAGTACCACATCTCATGCCCTGTGTATATGGTCATGGCACAGTGCTACTTCTCTTGTCCTGTACATGTGGGCACTGCACAGTACAATTTCTCCTGTATATATGGACACTGCACAGGACCACTTCTTCTGTCCTGTATATATTGATAGTGCACAGCTCCACTTCTTCTGTCCTGTATATGAAGATGCTGCACAGTACCACTGCTCTAGTCCTGCATGTATGAACAGTGCACAGTACCACTTCTCATGTACTGTTTATATGGACACTGCACAGTACCACTTCTCCTGTACTACGGTATATATGGACACTGCACAGTACCACTTGTTTTTCTGTACATATGGACACTGCACAGTATCACTTCTCCTGTCCTGTATATATGGACACTGCACAGTATCACTTCTACTGTACTATATATATGGAAACTGCACAGTGCCACTTCTACTGTACTATATATATGGAAACTGCACAGTGCCACTTCTCCTTTACTATATATATGGACACTGCACAGTACCACTTCTCCTGTCCTGTATTTGTCAACACTGCACAGTATGACTTCTCCTGTCCTCTATATACAGTACCACATAACATGCCCTGTATATCTGGTCATGGTACAGTGCTACTTCTCTTGTCCTGTATATGTGGGCACTGCACAGTACCACTTCTCCTGTATATAAGGACACTCCACATTACCACTTCTCCTGTCCTGTATATATTTATAGTGCACTGCTCCTCTTCTTCTGTCCTGTATATATGGACACTGCACAGTACCGCTTCTCCTGTTCTGTTTATATGGACACTGCACAGTACCACTCCTGTATATATGGACACTGCACAGTACCGCTTCTCCTGCCCTCTCTATATGGACACTGCACAGTACCGCTTCTCCTGCCCTCTCTATATGGACACTGCACAGTACCGCTTCTCCTGCCCTCTCTATATGGACACTGCACAGTACCGCTTCTCCTGTCCTGTATATATGGACACTGCACAGTACCGCTTCTCCTGTCCTGTATATATGGACACTGCACAGTACCGCTTCTCCTGTCCTGTATATATGGACACTGCACAGTACCACTTCTCCTGTCCTGTATATATGGGCACTGCACAGTACCACTTCTACGGTCCTGTATATATGGACACTGCACAGTACCACTTCTACAGTCCTGTATATATGGGTACTGCACAGTACTACTTCTCCTGTCCTGTATTTATGGACACTGCACAGTACCACTTCTCCTGTCTTCTATGCTGGGTGTAATACTCAGTGCACATTACCACTTCTCCTGTCCTGTATATATGGACACTGCACAGTACCACCTCCGTCCTCTATGCAGGGTGTAATAGTCAGTGCACAGTACCACTTCTCGCCGTCATCAGTATTGTAGATGTCACCTGAGATCCTTGTGTTTTCCCTCCGTATCCATGGAAGTCGAGGTCCTTGCAGTCCGGCTGTTTCCTCACCTATCTCTAGAGCATGTGACACAAAGCTCCAGATCCTCTGCACAGATAGCTACATGATAATTTTCTGTCTGCCGGAAGCCACCTCTAGGGGGAGCTCTCTGCTGTTCATGCATACAACTCAGTAATAACACTGTGCAGTAGTGCTGGCTGCAGGCAGAGATATAAAACTATGTCTCCGCAGGGGATTTGGAGCTCTGTGTCAGGAACACAGCTTCAACCAATTAAAGGGGCTGAACACAGGAGCCCATAAACTGCTAAGAGCCCAGAACCATAACTGTGACCTCAGCCCTGGTGGACGTCTATGATCTATGCTAACATTGGAACATTGGATTTACTTACCCGAACGTGTTATAGGGTCTGTATCTGGACACCAAAGGACGGCTACCGAAGCCAGCACCAGGTGTGAACACAAGCCACGACCCAGGTGGCAACAGCCCTTTAAGTGCCCAGATTTAAAGGGGTGTTCCTATCTTATATATTGATGGTATATTGATAGGATAAGCCATCAATGGGTGATAGATGCAGACCCCACTTCTAGGACCCGCACCTATCTGGGGAACAGGCCCTGAAAGTCTCCGTTCAGAACAGAGTCAGTCACGCATACGCACAATTCTTTTCTGCAGGAGTTCCGAGTTTTGAACAGAATGAAGAGTACAGCGCAAGCGCAACCTACGCCCTATTCTGAATGGAGATTTTCAGAAGCCCATTCCAGAGATGGAACCGAATGAAAGTTGAGGAAAGGCCACCGAAAGTTTCCATTCAGAATGGGGAACTGGTTGCGCATGCGCCCTACTCTCTATTCTGTTCTATGGGATCTTCCAGTTCAGCCGAGCGTTCTCATCCAGTGAATAGAATGGAGAGTACGGCGGAGGCACAACCGAGATTTTCAGGGTTCATCCCTGAGGTAGGTGCAGGTCCCATAAGGGGATGTTTATCCAGGAGGGGCCCCCGGGGTGTCATGTTACAATGAAGTGTTGGTCGCGCATGCGCCTTACTCTGTTCTATGGGAGTTTTGTTTACAGCCAAAGTTATGCGTAAACATGACGTCGGGAAAAGGCCCCCGAAAGCTTCCGTTCAGAAACAGTAGAACATGGTGATAGCGTGCATGCCCCTACTTCTAGGCCGACCTTTCTGGTGAACAGGCCCTAAGTTCTTCAGAACGAGTCAGCACGAAGCACATTCTCTAAGGGTCCATATTGACAGAATGATGAGTACGGCGCAAGCGCAACTACGCCCTATTCTGGACGGAGATGTTTCAGAGCCCATTCCGGAGAGGAAGAATGAAAGTTGAGGAAGGGCCCCCTGAAATTCATCAGAATGGGAACGGTTGCGCAGGCCCTACTCTCTATCGTTGTTGGGTCCCATTGCAGCGCCATCCAGTATAGAGGAGAGTAAGGTACAACCAGAGATTTCGGGTTCTGCTGATAACAGCAATAGAGGATGTATCATCTAACAGGGGGCCAATCTCCTGTTCACTGAAGGAGTTTCGAAGCGCCCTTTTTGAGTTTGGTGGTACCCAAAGTTATGCGAAACCCAGACGTCGGGAAAAGGCCCTGTTCAGAACAGAGAACTGGTTGCGCATGCGCCCTATTCTCTGTTCTCTTCTATGGGCTTTTCGAGTTCAGCCGAGCATTCTCATAAAGTGAATAGAATGGAGAGTACGGCGCAAGCGCAATCTACTCTCTATTCTGGACGGAGATGTTCAGGGGCCCATTCCGGAGAGAGCTGCGAGTCCCTGAGGTGGGACTGTACCTATCTCGGGAGCGGGTCCCTGAAAGTCTCTGCTCACAACGAAGTGTTGGTCGCGCATGCGCCCTACTCTGTTCTATGGGAGTTTAGTGTACAGCCAAAATTCTGTTCCTGTGAACTGAATGGAGAGTTGTGCATAAACATGACCAACTCTCTGTTCTGAACGGAGATTTTCAGAAGCCCCTTCCTGAGGCAGGTGCGGGTCCCAGAGATGGAACTGAACCAAAGTCAGGAAAAGGCCTCCGAAAGCTTCCATTCAGAACAGAGAACTGGTTGCGCATGCGCCCTACTCTCTATTCTCTTCTATGGTCTTTTCGAGTTCAGCCGAGCATTCTCATCCAGTGGATAGAATGGAGAGTAAGGCGCAAGCGCAACCTACTCTCTGTCCTGGACTGAAACTTTCGGGGGCCTTTTCCCTACGCAGATACAGATCCCAGAGGTGGGAATCGCACCTATCAAACATTAAAGTCATATCCTATCTATAGGTCATCAATGTGCAGTAGAAACGCCCCTAAATTTCGAAATCAGTTAGTGGTTACCAGGATTAAAATAAAAAAGTCATTATCGTCCACTCATGGAAACACCTCTGAGCGGCCCCGCATCCCCCCCCGAGATCCATCATATCACAACTTGTTATTACTGATGATGTCATCAGTGCAATGACCTCATCAAGATAAGCTACACTCTGAGTGTTTAGGTTGGGAAGTGACTGTATCCCCATGACAACACTCCCTGCCATAAGTTTAGAGTTATCAAAGGAACAGAAAGCCTAAGAGCAAAAAGAACTGTCATAGGGACACGGAAGCTCTTTCCCGAAACCATTCCCAAGGTCGGCCTCATCCAAAGGACTATCAAGCGTATAATTTACAGAAACATAGTATCTTCCATTTATCACAGACTTTTTAGGTTTATTTACTTTTTTATAATAATATTTATAATTTTTTTGTATTATAATAGACTTTATTATCATCATCTTCTCATCTTTGGACTTTTCATCTTCTCGTTTTTGGAGTTCAGGACTCCTCATTGCTGTCACTCTGTTCTAGCTCGTTGTCGGAGGAGAAGATCAGAGGCGGTGGATTATAATTGGGGAATTTTTCCAGATTGACCTTCAGGAACACAATGTGCTCCATCCCCTCCATGATGTCGGGTCGGCGTTGCGTGTCCTCCAAGGCCCGGGGAGACTTGAAGACGAGCTCGGCAGAAACACTGGAAGGAGGACAGGTCAGGTACATGGTGGCCAATTTGGTAAGTGCCGGCCACAGCCAGGTACGCTTTTGCCAGTAGACCAGAGGGTCATCGTTTGCTCCAATGGTTTTGTTGTCATGGAGGTAGCGCTCCACCATGACGCAGGCGGAATGACTCTCTGTTGACAAGGAAGCCCCTGTAGACTTGGAGGCCAAGAGACCAACACTCTCCAAATGTTCAATCAATGACTTCTCCTTGTGGATTAAAGGAGGAGCAGCCATGTTTTTTCTCCATTGCGGAGCCATATTCATCCCACCGGGTTCCAAGTTGAAGTGTTTCCCCGATACTAGATGGGACTGGGCATCATCTAGGAGCTGAGAGGCCGAGTGGCTCACCTGGGAGGGTGAGTAGACAGGAGTGGACAAGGACATGACTTCTTTGACTTTCTTAACCAGAACCTGCTTCCAGTGGTCAATGTCCGAGTCGGGAGGCAATATGGCCTCAATTCTTCCTTTGAAGCGTGGGTCCAGCAAGGTGGCCAACACAAACTCTTCCTTTTGGAACATTTCATTGACTCCATAGTCGGTAGAAAGTTTGAGAGCGAAACTATCGGCAAGAACGACCCCGTTGGCGTCTCCTTTGATTTCGAAATGTCCTCTAATCTGTTTTAGGAAGATATGGAGATATCGAAGTTCAGGCAACACCTGGCTGAGCGAGGAATGACTGGCATTGACCTCTCGTATGGCCATCTCAAAGGGTTGGAGAAGATCCACCAGTGACGCCATGAGGTTCCAGTGACTAGAACTGAGATGGACATCCATCTCCACTTTATGCATCGCCAGATATTCCTGGACTGCTCGCTGCTGCTCCAGGAGGCGCTGCAACATGTAGAAGGTGGACGTCCAGTGAGGTAGAGTTTCCAGTTTCAGAGAGTGCTTGGGTAAGTGGTTTTGGAACTGTAGCTCGTTGAGGATTCTCCTGGCTTTGGCGGAGTGGAGGAAGTGGTTGCACACTTTTCTGGCCACGGTGAGCATGCCCGCAACGTAACGATTATTCTGCAGGAAGTCCGTCACCAGCAGGTTGAGTGAATGGGTAAAGCACGGCACATACGTGTAATTTGCCCCTTTTATGGCATGGATAAGATTGAAATCTCCGCTGGAGACAAAGAAACCGGGACACAAAGCGTTGGGCGAGAGCCACAGACTAACCTGTCGACTCAATTCCTGCTGGATGCTGCCCTCGGTGTAGTCCTTCGGGAAGCGTTTGATGCAAATGACGGCGTACTTCCTCTCCGAAGACAGATCAGCATCCGGACTCGGAATCGCCCAGTGGGCGGTTAAAGCTAAAAGATTCGTGGTGAGGTCACTGGACCACACACGGGCGGCGATGTGGACTTGAGGGCACGCTGACATCTTGAGCTCGCCAACCATCCTTTCGCACACCGCCTCGTAGAGCTGGGGAATGGCTTTCCCGGAGAAAAACGTTTTCGTAGGAAGTGAGTAGTGAGGGTCAGCCTGGGCCATGAACTTCTGGAAAGGTCTAGAGGTGATGAACGAGTAGGGAAGGGCCATCTCACACAGGAGCTCGGTGATAGCACGGTTCCAGGATTGAGCTTTGGGGTGATCTGAAGGGTACTTTCCATTGGCCTTAAGAAAAATACTGGTGGAATCCAAAAAATATTCCTTAAAAGCCACCCGAATGAAAACCCTGACTCTCGGCCTCTTCATTTTCAAGGTCATACTCTATGGCCGCGGTGTGGAGATTTGTGTTCAGGTCACCCGACATCTCTGAAGGAAACATAGAGAACCTAGTAGGCCCATACTTACCAAAAGCTGTTGGCGGATACACAGTGGGCTCGTCCATGTCTTCATCCTCGTCTTCCTCTACCTCCATCACGCCGGTATTTTTTGGTTTATGAATCTTCCCCCTACTCCATTCCACAGGATGCTTCCCTTCAAGATGTCTCACAGGCAGAAGTTCCAGATACCTCCTGTTTTCCCACCTACCTGGCCTGGCCGGGTTGCAAATGGTGGCAAATGTTGGTGGGGCAGAAAGAAGAACGCCAAAAGCAGAGTAACTTCCTTCGCGGCTCCTGGGGGCAGGAGAATATTCTGTAGAGCTGAAGGTGTGGGAGACGATGGGTTTGGGGTCTTTTTTCCCACCGGGTTTTAAGGCTGAGGAGCGTTCCGGATTTCGTGACAAAATTGGAGTCGGAATCAAAATGGTGGAAGACACTCTTGCCTTTGCCTTCCATTCCTTCTTCAAATTCCACACTGATGTCATCACCACGTTCTTTATCCTCCTCATCATCGCTGGAGTCAATGATCTCATACGTCTTGGGGGAACCTTGGGATCCTGGACGCATCAGAAAGTTTTTCACGGTTGGCAAGGGTTTTTGGTAAAGGAACTGGGCGTTGGCCACATTGAACGGGTTTTGGTAAGACTCCTCTTTGTATCTTGTTTTCATAAGTTTCCTCTCCTCTTCTCCGTCCGCCTTCTGTAGCCTCATCGACCTTCGTTGCGCCCATTGTAGGGGGTGTTTGCTCTCCAAGTGGCGTTTTAGGGCAGTGGTACCAAACCGGCCCCCTAGCTTGCCTCTGCTGACGCTCATTCGACAAAAAGGGTACAATAGCTCTGGGAAAAGAAGGTTGGGTACGGGGAAAGAACTGCCAGACCTCAGAGGTGGACTTCCTCTTCCTGGTCGGCCGGATCGCTGACGGGATGGCGTGTTGAGGAACGTTGATCATACTCCGAGACCCCCCCGCGATCTCAACCTGACCTTTCTCTCGACCTCCCCCTATTACCAGGGCATTGAGGTTGGAGGCTTTTCTCTTCCTCGGAAACGGTAAAGCCCATGACGGAACTCGTTCAGACTTGTCCTCATCGTCGTCACTCGATTCCAATTTAATTTCGATTTCGGGAACAATTTCATCCTGTGATTTTTTTATCTCACTCACTTCAGGTTCTGGATTTTGCTGACCCCGAAAGAAAAGCTTTTTCCGAATCCATCGCTTGAGGGAGCAGGTCCTGGACTGGGTCATGTTCTGCAAGGTGTCCCCTAATGTTTTCTGACATGGTGACTATTGGTGGCCACTCTCTACAGCGTTATCTTTACTACAAGTCCATGAAGGCATCAGTCCAATACTCAACAGTCCATGAACCTTTTTAGTAATGACCGTTCTGGGCGCCATCATTCCTCAAACGGAGACTGTGATAGAATTTACAGAATGTCTTCTTTGATGAAAAGTTTGGACCATAAGAGCTGTAAAAAGAGAAAAAGTATCAATGATCCTAATCCAGTACTTTAAAGGCACATACATATCCTGAGTTACATCCTGTATTATCCTCCAGAGCTGCCTCCTATTCTTGGTGCAGTCATGTTACATACATTATTATCCGTACTGTCCTAGTTACATCCTTATTATCCCCAAGCTCCTCATATTCTGCGGTGCATCACTGTGTAAATACATTACTTATCCTTACTGATCCTGGTTACATCCTGTATTATCCTCCAGAGCTGCGCTACTATTTTTGCTGGTCATCACTGTACTTTCATTC